>JAMZAV010003657.1:0-65274 GCA_024449915.1 Sweltsa coloradensis | reverse complement strand
AGGTTTTAATATAAGCCTTTTACAGGTTAGTTAGTTTGTATTGTTTAAGGACACTCAACAATCGAGTTATCAGTGCCCATCTTTTACAGATGTATAATACCAAAATGGTACTGGTTCATTATCCTAACCTAACCCCTCCCCTAACCCGCCTAACCTAACCAAACTGTGGTCCGGATAATGAACAAGTACCTGAAATCCATATTAATATTATCGGTTGACGATAAGTATTACGATTATTGCCGACATCCCTACTAAATACTCAAAGTGGAATACCTTGTATGTGCTGTTCAGTAAATCCATCCTCTGTTGTGAACTCTAGACTGTAGCTGTCCTTCCAAAACTGTGTGGAAAGCAGTACTTGCAAGTTCAAGGCTGTAGCAGTAGGGAGCATTGCTGGGCAGAATACTGGATCTGAATGAAGAAGAATCCATACAGGGCGACTCATGACAGGCAACAACATGTAGGCCTACTATAGGCCTATAGCAATTTCAAATTAAGAGGATGGGATAGTCGTGAAATTAAAACCTCACAAAATTACAGTTTTTTCGTGATATCTCGAGAATGATGCAACATATCTAAAAACGGATTCTAGACCGCTATGAGGTTTTGTGAGAACTATAGCCTGTACGAAAAAATACTGTAATGTGATGGTTCTCAAGTTTTTTATTAGAATTGTAATTAATTAAATGCGTATCTTAAAAACAAACGGCACCGATTATTATATTTGAATATTTTTTCTTGCATTATATTTTTGTAACAAAACCACAGAGCGTTCTAGAATCAGTTTTTAGATATTTTGCATCGTTCTAGAGATATCACGAAAAAACTGAAATTTTGCGTGGTTTTAATTTTGCGACTATCCCATCCTCTTTAAGCAATTCAATTAATAACTCTTATAACAATAATAATACTATCAAATTTAAAATTCCACTAGACATTTTGCCACATTGCTAGTGCATACTTGTAGGTATGTTCCATACATGTTTTAATAAATAATATGTACCACAATAATTAGCAGTTAGTACTTGGTAGATGCACAAGACAATAGCCACAAAGTAATTAGTATAGTAACTTTAGTACATACGTGAGACAGTAGCTTAACACTACCGGTACCTCAGAGCTCCAAAAATTTATAAGTTAATATTAGTATAAGTATAAACTAAAGACTTGGCACATTGACTGCAGTAACAGATTTTGTAAGCACTTGTTAACAATTTACCTTGAAACTCGTAGTCTACAAGCGGCGAGGAACTGGTATTTAGCAGCATGTCCATGATTCTCAGGCAGCCATCTTGAGTGACCAACACAGGCTTGTCGGAGGCTGCCCAGTCGATGTCTAAGACTTTGACCATATCTTTGGGACACCGCAACTGTGACACTCGCTCGTATTGCTTTTTCAGATCCACCACATCCACACCTGTATCATAATAATGCACAGAACCATGTTCCGGTGGTGTACTGTGAGCAAAGTAGTAGATAAATATAATGTATGGTAGCCTATTGCATGTATAGGATTTGTCTATATCTATGAATGGCTATGCTATAGAGTATAGATAGAGGTAGAAATGTTATACTTGCAAAATCAATTAAATGTCAATTTTAATTATTTGTTTGATTGATTTATTGATTCCTTAAATCGAATAATTTAGCCTATAATTCTTTACTCAAGGAAGCATTGGTGTCAGAGCAGCTGGAATTTTTATTTTGGGGCTAACTTTAGATTTGAAGTTTGAACTACTGTATTCCCATTTTCTGGTCATTTTGCTGGTTAACATTTTTCACATTTTGAATTTCATTCAATGTTATTTTAGTTATTTATTTAATTTGTGATTTTGTTTATTTGAAAATATAGTTTTGCCTTTTCTAATTTAGGTGTGTAGGCATAGGCCTAATTTGTATAGGCCAATCAAATCTTATTTTGCCTACACCTACACACCTAAATTAGAAAGGCAAAACTATATTTTCAAATAAACAAAATCACAAATTGAATGAATCACTAAAATAACATTGAATGAAATTCAAAATGTGAAAAATTGTAACCAGCAAAATGACCAGAAAATGGGAATACAGTAGTTCAAACTTCAAATCTAAAGTTAGCCCCAAAATAAAAATTGCAGCTGGTCTGACACCAATGCTTCATTGAGTAATTAATTATAGTCTAAATTATTCTATTTAAGGAATCAATCAATCAATCAAACAAATAATTAGGGAAAAAGCTTATTGTGCATTTTGGATACGGTTTATCACAAAACCGTGAAATTTCAAGCAAAAATCTATATTTAATCAATGATCAATCGTTAGAGGTACGTGAAAATAGCGTTTTGTGAATAGATGCTACAAAGCGCTATTTTTTTTACTTAAAAATAAGGTTTTCCAGTCCCATTTTATTTTATTTTCCATAGTAGGGATAGTTGTTCATACACATTTTTATGCATTGATATTGATTCAACCTTGATGGCATAATTTCAAAATAATAATAATAAAAATCTTCATACACAAGTTTTTGAAGGTGGCCAAAACAATAATCTATTACTTCAGTTGTACAGGACATAATTTGCTTGGATAGCACCACCATAGATTTGGAGTTTTTGAGTCTAGTGTCTGTCGGATGTGTGGAGCTGGCAAACAAGACAGGAAACATCTTTTTGAATGTACATATATCAAGGTTGAACGGGACAAAATGCTAAATATGGCATAGATCGGTGAAAACAGGATACCTATCTCTACTAGCTAACTAGAAAACACATGATGACATCAATTATGTCAATTGTGGACATATGAAAAGAAGAAGAAGAAGAGTTATACAGATACTTATTGGATGAGTGAAGCGAAGACTTCAATTTCACCGACCCCCCAAAACATTTAGCTCGTTTTTTTTTTTTTTTTTTTGTTCGCTCTCTAACGGGACAAACGGCATATCCGATCTTGATGAAAATTGGAGGGGACCTTCGAAATCTCTAAACTTAGAGGTGTATTGTTTTTGGGTACAATCGAAGAAATATTTCTCATGAATATCGTACTTTTACGATTTTTTTCCGATTTTTAGTGCGATATTTTCGTGACATTTGGGCCAATTCTGACCAAACGGGTGGGGCTACAACGTTCATATTTCACATGGACATTAAGGTAATGGTGATGTATTGCTTTCTGAAAGAAAAAGTTGAAAAAGTTAGCCAGAATCTATAGAAATAAAGCTTTTAATATTTTTTTGATTTTTTGTACGATATTTTCGTGTCATTTGGGCAAATTCTGACCAAACGGGTGGGGCTACAACGTTCATATTATACATGGACATTAAGTTATGGTGATGTAGTACCTTTTGAAAGAAAAAGTTGAAAAAGCTAGCCAGAATTGATAGAAATAAAGCTTTTAATATAAGTTTTTTACGGTAAATAATACCAATTGACAAGAAACAATAGAAACTTGACAACAATCACCTACAATGCATAGGCAGCAAAACAAAGCACTTGCAAAAGTAAAGATATCCCACGCAAACTAAAAACTTTAAAAAAGCTCATCCATCAACGCGGCGGGACTTTAGCGTTTTCCTAGTAGTAGGATATAGTAGGCCTACAGAGATTTAGAAAGTTGCAATTGCCAAGTTTCAGAATTAAAATTAATATCTATCTAGTAAAATTTGAAGTTGCAGAGGAGGGGAAAAGAAGAGTAGGAAGGCCAAGAGAGAAATGGGAAAGATTAATTCAAGAAGACGTTGGAAAACGGATGAAGTGTGGGAGCATGTGGCAAGAGTAAAGCTGTGGGAGGACAAAAGAGAGTGGAGAAATTGGTGGAGAGGAAGGAGCTAGATGATGAGGAAGAAACATTGAGTCTGGCAAGCTTAGTATCTACAGTTTCATGCCGTAGATAATGGTGGAAAACCACTACTCAACCCGACATAGTTGGATCTGAGTTATGATGATTATTATTATCAAGTAAATAGTCTCTTACAGTCAGGCCCGCTAATAAAGATCCCACTTTTAACAAAAACATTTTTTATTGGCAAAGATATTAACTACCGTATTTACTCGCTTATAGGCCGCCCTCGAGTAAAGGCCGCACCCTTATTTTGACCACTCAGATTTTAAAGATTTGGATATAAATACTATTGATAAATGGCTTCACATAATGGCCGCACCCCACTTTTTGAACTTGACAATTTCAAATATACCCGAGGCCTATACTCGCATAAATACAGTATATAATCAATTTCTGTTAAAGATTGTTTTAAGTGGGAGAGTCTGTACTAAGTGAAAAACATAATATTCTTTATGGATAACAGGAACCTGATACTCATTTACTTACCGTCATTGTAAAGTATGAGTAGTTTCAGATTCCCTTTCCCTGGAGCAAAGCGCATCTTCTTTACCAGTCCCCGGCCCGTGTGCACATTCTTGGACGTCCGAGCTTTCAGGTCCCATATGTTCAACATTCCTTCGACATCAGCTTGGACAATCTGGTCGTTCTTGAACGCAATACAGGTCACAGTGCCCACGCCAGTCTCGGGAGGGATTTTTATACCATCGCGAATAATATTGCCTGCAAGCGATGACATTGCATTCTTATTACAAAAGCTGATGAGACATGATAAAATTATCTAAGTTAAAACAAAATTAAAGCTAAGCGGGTCAGGAACATATTGTGAAATTGTACAAGCTCAATGATAGTTCTACGTGGTTTAATATCGCATAGCATTGCTCCAATTTTACAATCATGTAACCTTCTTGTTCATGATTCATGGTGGTGCTTTATATGCCAGTTCTGGCAGTTGATGTACAACCTTCAACAATTCCAGCAGATGTCTACTCAAATGGTGAAATATTCACTTGCAAAAAGGTGGCGCGGGTAAACTGGGGTCTGGGACATAGCCGCCAGAGGTGTTGCAGCAGCAGAAGCAGATTTGTTTGGGGTATGCATTTTTTTAATTCAAACGTGTTTACACGCAATATTCATGAAAAAAAACTGATAGAAGAAAGCCAATATTGAATTTAAAACTCATTACGTCATAGAAGTTTGATCCTCTGTCAGTGTAAAGTAGGCCTAAGCTCACGATGTAGAGCGATGTAGAGCTGGCACGCCAACTAGGCCTTTGCTAACTTGAACTTTTGTGTCCTCCAAAATGCTGGGTTCCAGGAGAAGCAATTTCAAATACCACCTGCTGGAAATCGTCTATGGCTTGAGGACAAGCAAGGTCGCAATATTTTTGTTATTATGTGATGACACACAAAATTAAATCCAAGATCGCGCTAGGCCCTAGAATAACAAGGCCTCAGACTACCGTACTCTGATTTCAATTTTTAACCTAGCACCAAAGGCGGTTGCTAGATTTTTGACGAGTGTAATGATTTCATTAATGAGATGATTGAGTGCAGTTAACGAAGCCTTACAATTCAAGTGAAATGGCCCACTATCTGTTTTTTGTCGGTGAGTGAGTGAGCGAGTTCACTCTAGAACGGCCGAACGGCTGAACAGATTGTGCTGAAATTATAAACAGACATCCGGTACAAGTTAACAAAGCGTGCAGTTAACATTTTGACTTTTTGAGCAAAATATGTTACGATTTTAACTCACAAGAAATAATAAATTGAAAAATAGGCTGAAATGTGTACGATTCAATTTAACGAGAATGGTTTTCTACTTGAAAAATCAATTTTATTGAATCATGTTTGCAAGGCAGTGAATTTGCATGCAGTGACCAAGGTGTATCAAATCTTGCACGCTCAAGGTAACCCGTCATTCCGCTGGGAGATTTAGTAAACCTTGCAATCATTACTTGTATTATGAACTGGCTATGTTTTCCATAGTATTGTAAGCATTTTAAAATATATTCAAAAATTTCCCAAAAGAATAAAATAATCAGAAATAAAAAATATATCCCGACCGTTGTTTGAACCCGGGTCTTCAACAATCCGTGTATAAAGGCACCTTAGCCAACTAGACCAGAAAAACGCCAAAGTCGTTGTTAGACGAGAGAGCGAGTCATGTGTTGACTCAGTTGAGTACCCGGGAATACTTACATTGAAGTTGACTGATATATAAAAAGGTATAAATGACAGGGTTTTGAGTTTATTTGGTAACAGTGGAACCTTGATAAAACGTTTTCCTGGGGAGGTTCCCCAAAAAGTGCTGTAGGGCCTAACGGGAAAAATGTTAAATCACAAAACTACCCAAAAATTACAAAAATATCACCACTAATTACATTGTCAAAGAGCAGATCCTATCTGGGGTCTTTCTGGGAGATTTTGAGACAAAAAATCACTCAACACACTGACTTTGTAGCTCAGTGTATTCAAATCTAAATTACCAATTAGCCTGAACATAACGTGATGCTCGATTCCGAAAATAACATTCGAAAAATAGCACTTAATATTCGCGGTCTATTTTGAAACGGCTCGCTCTCGGTGTACACTGCTCATATTTGCCTTCCATGCTCATAATCCAGCATAGGCACTACCTAGGAGTAGTTTGAAGCACTCAAGTTGATGTTGTCACTTTGTTGGTACAGTAGGCGGCAATTTTGAAGGTTTTTTGAATTTACGAATTCCTTGACTTAATGTATTTTTTTTGCCTCTAGTTAAATTCGTAAATTCAAAGTTCCACTGAAAATATTTAACTACAATTTTAACAGGTTGCCGTCAATATTAATAATAACATATTTAAATCATTTAATGGTAAATCCAAAACCAAATCAGAAATAGGTTATAAAAATTTGATTTTTTGACACTGGCAAAACAACGGAACTAGCCCTACAGAACTGCATGCACAATAAACACAAAAACCATTTTGAGCTTGAGTCTTGACTTTATTACCTACCTTCTACTGAGAAATGATAAAGCTGACTCTCTGAATCACTGAAGACAAAGTGCTCCCTGGCCACTAGTTGCTTGTCCATGCTCTCCCCTCGGTCTATCGGAGTTGACGTGGCCATGTCGTTAGAATCTGTCGACTCTTTCTCGTCACCGGATGCTAGACGCTTCTTGAGGGACTTCAAGTTATGGATCGGAGACCATTCCTACAGAGTAAACACAAAATCTCTAGTAAATTCACAAAAAAATCATTATTTGCTTTCACAATTAGGAAATATATGGCTGAGGAATTGCAGTACCTTCAAAATAGATGATCAACACTATTACCAACATTTTGGAATGTAATAATACAAAGATTCTCTAAAATAGCCTTTGGAAATAAATATCACTTGTTGTAGGGTCAAAGTCAAGATTTCATAAACATTTATATTATAAGAAGTGTGTGAACATCGTATGATTTAACTAAAAATTAAAAAAGACAAGTGCAAATTGTCAAAGTTGGGACACATTCTTTTCAGTTTCCACTTCCATTGGAATTCTAAATTGGGATAACATAATATATGGAATATGGATCACTGTTTCTGAAGAAGGAAAGTGCCTATATGTAGGGTGTATTTAGTATGGCATACATACCAATGCAGTAACATTAGGAAACTTTTTCGGCATTGTTCTCAGCATACAAAGGTTACGTAGATCCCACAACTCAAAAGGACCATCCTTCTGTATCACAACAAAGTATTGCCTGAAACAGAATCATACTCGATAATAGACAGCATAGCTATTACTAGCTATTGGCTACCGACGATACGATTTGAACGCAGTGGAGATCAAGCTGAACAAGTCAACACTGAAAAACAGGACATATACCGACCAACAATACCATACTTTGCAGACAAATACCATGCAAACCCAATACATGTCATCGGATTGTTTGTTGGTGCAAGGGGGACAATCCCAAAGTTTTTTGTTGATTTTTGCAACACTTTTAAGTTAGGCAAAACACTGATACAAGACGTATCGATGGTGGCATTGAAAGGTTCCATTTCCATTCTTAGGAATCACCTTTATGGCCTAAACATGTAATTTTTAATTGTATTATTATGACAAATTCTTGAATTTGTATTTAAATTTTAAACCTTTTTTAATTGTTATTAATCAATGAATGTTATTTTTATTCTGTGTCCTTGTGGCAATTGTATTTGTACAACAGAGTTTTGTTTTGTTAAAAAAATAAAAGTTCTCTCTCTCTCTCTCTCTCTCTCTCTCTCTCTGCATTCCATTTGCCCGTTTATTTGGATTTTTCATCCAAGTCAAAACATTGATGTTGTGAATTTTGTATTTCTTTAACGTTTGAACTTGTGATCAATGCCATGCATGATATGGCCATGGTAATAATTCAGGAACTGTTTGGCCTCACAAGTATTACATGTAAACTTGAATTGAAATGTGGTGCAGTAGATATGAAAAAAACAAAAATTTGAGTGGGCACTCAGGAAATATTACCAGGAAATGGTAGGGCAGCCTCTCTCGTTGCCACGGGTCTTGGTTCAAATCCAGGGTAAGACATGGTTCTTTTGTCGCCCAAGCACCAGAGTCTTGGAGGGAAGCCCCCTCACTGGTTGTGCTGTTGTGACTTTCCACCCTTCCTATCTTTAACCTATCCTCTTAGAATGAATGAAGAGGCACCTTTGCCCAGTAACTGCAGGAGGGGCAGCTTTTCTCTTGTTTTCAAGGGTCCTGGTTTGAATCCAAGGTGAGTCATGGATCTTTTGTCTCCCAAGCACCAGAGTTGGGGGGGATGCCCCCTTACTGTTTGTGCTGATGGTGTGCCCCAGTATGAATGGTGTGTGAAGAGGCACCTTGCTGATGATGACAACATGCATGCAGAATTTGCTTCTTGCGTGGCCATATCACAGTTTTGGTTATGTGTTGTGAGTAGGGCTGTGCGAACGGGAGATTTCAATTCGAGTCGAGTACGAGTTCGAGTTCAGTAAAATGTTCGGTTTTCAAGTTCAATTCGAGTTCAATTCGAGTTCATTTAAAAATTAATTTATAATGATGTTGGGCCTAATTATTTTTTTATTTTATTTTATAGATATTTATTTTATTTATATTAAATCGAGTTTATTTCCAAATTGAGAAAATGTATTCTTTTTTTCAGACTTTCTACTAGGCCTATCAAACAAATTCTTCAGTTTTAAAGCCTAGGCCTAGGCCTACCTTCTGGGTTAAATATTTTTGGTTATGGAGACCTAGGGCCTAGCTAGGCCTACAACTAACCTTGGTTTGAAGGGTGCCATAGGCTAGGTCTAGTGCTGGGTGCATTTTGGTATGGCAATGTGAGTTTGTAAGCCTAGCTAGGGCCTAAGATCGGTAAAATATACTAGGCCTAATCTTGACCAGAAGAAATCCTGGCAACTAGGCTAGGCTAGGCCTACTAGCAATTGTACTGTGCTAGGCCTAGGCCCTACCTGTTGTCAATGGTACTGTCACGCAGTGTTGTTTGAATGTTTACCTGCATTGTGACAAGTGTTCCATCTCATGAATATTTCAAAATTGTATTTTATGCTAGGCCTATGCTTTAGAGAAGAAATTACGCCTAAGCCTAGCCTAGTCCGCCGCAAATTTTTACGAATCATCTGGTTGCTCTGCTCTCGCCTCGTGAATCGTGGCCATTTTTGTTGTCAACATACATCTCGGACACAAAAGTGGTGATACACGGTAGACGTGAATTATTTCACAAAAACAGCCAATCAACGCTCGCATGTGACGTATGACTAGCTCCAATTGGATCTCGCAAAGTTCAGCCGGCCAATCATAACGAGTTTCACGTCAGAAGGAGTTCGACTATCGTGTATCACGAACTTTGCCGCGTATGCTGCTATCTAACGGAAGAAACACGTAACTTTTGACGGGTCGGTAAATGAAAATGCTGTTTTTACCGACGTTCGAATATTCGAGTTCAAAATAAATGAAACTCGAATTTGTTCGAACTCGCCGTGAACTCGACTCGTACTCGAATATTCGAGTACTCGCACAGCCCTAGTTGTGAGTTTTGTTTGTATGTAGTTAGTTGATTTTTAGTGGCCACCATCCGCCTGATGAGTCCCAGAAGAACGAAACGCGTCGTGGATTAAGGTAACAAACAACTTTAAATTAGCTGCAGTTGTCATCAGCAGGTGAAAAGTTTTTTGCCCCCAGCCCTTCAGGCTGGGCTTTATGTTCTCTATACTTTCCCAACCTGTCAACCCTTCTTCAATCTAAATAAGGGGTGTGCAAGTAGCACATTTTGAATAAATAAATAATAAATAAATAAATTGTATTTAGAGTCTACCCACTCAGTTAAATAACTGATTTTCAGTGGGGGACTTTAAATCAAAGCGACCAAGCCAACCCTGTAGGCCCCGACGCAATCGACAAGTGAGCGATAATAACCAGCCAAAGATCGATATTTTAATATTATTAATATTATTATTTTATTTTTAATATTCGAGTCGAGTCGAGTATTCCTTTAAATACTCGAGTATCAAGTCGAGTCGAGTCAAGTATTCATTTCAAAATTTAATTTTTTTATTTAGTCGGTCTACTTGGAACACAACGATTTTTCTGTTGTAAACATATAAAATATACATCATTGTACTTGTATCAGGCTATCGAGGCCTTGCTGCCCTTTGTGCTGGTCAATTTCAATAAAATTATAATTATACAGTATGTTATCTATAGTTCCTGGCCCCATAACAATACTGCTTCGATGTTTTAAAACGAAAAAAAATCCTCCAAATTCGCACTCGCATTATAATATTCGCGGTCTAGGCATCTCCAATGCTATTTAAGCACATTTGAATAATCCGCGCCCTTGAATGGTTCCAGCAGAGTTGATAAAGAAGTAACCTAACCTTCTTTATCGACTCTTAGTTCTAGCGATGGCCGACGGAGCGCGCCACGCGTCGCTCGCGTCATCAAACACTGGCATCAAAGCAAAGATGAAAGATTGAAAGGAAGAGACATAAAGCATGTCAAACTACGCCAACTACGATTTTAAAATACGTAAAAAGTGCATTAATGGAATGTTCACTGGCATTCTTTCTTCTCGATAGTTGATCTGAAATATTAGTGATATAGACGCAACGAAACCAATAAAGGATACTTGTTTTCGACGCCGTGTAGCCTAGGTTAGGCCTAGGCCTAGTCCTATTCCCAGTTCCATGCATCCAAGTCTCCGTTGTTGTTTATTGTAATAATTTCGAAAGCACGCAGTCTCTAGGGCCAAGGCCTACTTTTTGCAGTCACAGTACACACGTAGTAGGCCTAGGTTGTAATAAGCCTAGGCCCAAGTCTCTGTATGTAGGCCTAGCCCTACTGTGATGATGGTTCTTTTCAGTTTTCATAGGATTTCATATGTTTAAAACTCGACTCGAAAACTTCGAGCCTAAAACCAAACTCAAATCGATGTCGAGTATAAAAAAAACTCGAAAAAAACTCGACATTTCGAGTACTTGCACACCCCTAATCTAAACTAAACTAGCCAGTTGGCTGTTTTCAAACTAATTGTAACACTTTAAAATAAAGAGTTTTTACTTTAGTTTCACCTCCAGAGTATGTAGCATCAACGAGATAGTGTTTCTGAATCAATAATGTAGGTCTAGAAGCGTTAATTGTATTATTCAAAAACAGTATTTTCTACGATTTATGTACTGGTAGTCTGCGTCAGAGTCCGGAGTCAGATCGGTTAGGAGTTTCAACTAGGTAAAAACTAAAAAGAGCTTTGAATGATAAGTGCCTGCTGGTTCCTTTCAGACAACAAATAGCATGTTTCTGCATGATGAAGATATGCTGGAGATGTGATGTGTACCAGAATAATTATCGTTTTATTGACTAGCTCATGTTCTTAGTAGGCATTATGGCATATCCCAATGAATTTAACAAACTCCTTCTGGGCAAATAACAGTTTTGTGTGCATTCAAAAAAATGGAAGTAATTCTGCAAAATCTTAGAATTTTCTCAACTGATGTCATGTCAAAAAAACTGAATATTTTCCAAAAAGTAAAATTTATTTTGTAGTAGGATATTGCAAGGTTATTTTTTCAATCATCAATCATCAAATTTCTATTTTGTAACGTGAGATAGGTAGGCTACTGGTATGCGAACATTACATTTAGGATTTACTAATTTTAACTAAATTTTGGCAACCACGTTGCAAAAGCTTGCAAATAAGCAGTTTCTCTACACCTATAGAAAGGTGGTAGGTTAGGCCTACTCACTTGAGTGGCGAAACCCGGATCATATCGATGGGAGCCTCTTCACCCTTGTCTGTCCGCAGTGAGGTCGAGTGACCGGTCAGCGTGTTGGTCAGCATCACTTCGTTCCTAACAAGGCTTTGAGCTCCGGCCGGCGTTGGGTGGGAGTATGAGAGGAAACTGGTCAGGCTAGTCCACTCGATGCCCCGGACGGTGGAGGAGTGGACAGCTAGCTCCTTGTCAACAGTTCCGGTGGCCAGGTTAAAGATCTGAAAATCAGTTAAATGTGTTATTGATCACTCCTTGAAGATAAGCTGTTGAAGTTAAATAGAAGTTCAAACCGACCCTGGAGGCCTCAACATCATCGCAGAGTGAATTAAGCCTAACAAGCAATGGCCAATGAGTAGGGATCCAGGGATTTTGCAAAAGGTGAAAAAATGAAATGTCTTAAAAATACCTGAAACCTATTTTTCATAAGATTTCATGACATATGATATAAAAAAAAGCAATTTGAAAATGCACCAAAAGGCAAAATTTTCCATTTTTGCATGAAAACATGAAATAAAATGTTTTTTTTAATCATTTTTACTGTTCAATCAGCAAAATTAACCATTTATTGGTATTAAAAGCGGAAAAAACACACCAGCCATTCATTGAGTGACATTTCCCCACTTACACAACCATTTTGACAGTGTTAAGAAGTGTCTGTACATAGGGGATGAAAAACTAAATGATGTCGACTCATCAACTATCGAGCCAAAATCAATAAACCCAAGTCGAATCTTCGCACATCGTTTGCCATTGGTCCAAACTAACCAAGCCTCCATGAATTTGTTTGAATAAATTGATTGTGCCAGAATTGATTGTTTCACTTGGCAATTTTAAACGCTCAGAAAATGCGTATTTGGTGAGATTAGGCCTATGTTTTTAATCATTTTTACTGTTCAATCAGCAAAATTAACCATTTTTTTTTTTATTGGTAAAAAAAGCAAATTAAAGCAAAATTTTAATTTCCTTGAGCATAATTTTTCAATTCAAAAAATATCTTTCTTGGACTCCTACCAATGAGTATTTGTAATCAAAGCTGCCCAAGAGAATGTATGAAACAAGAATTGAAGGAGGAAGCAGGAGATGGGGGAGGCCAAGGAAGAGGACCATAATAAGAGACTTAGTCAAGAGGATAGAGCAAGGTAGATGTGGAAGAGTATGACTGTAGGAAGATAGACTAGGAAAACGCTCAGTTGGACGCGTTGTTGAGCGAGCACCGGTACGTGCAACATGACCCGAGTACGACATTCCCATAAGGCCCACCACACAGTGTAGGCCTAACTGGATATTGACATTGTACACTATATACTATTCCAACATCTTTGCATTGTACTAATTCACGTCATGCCTTCTAAAGTGTGTCTTTGTATCTTCACTGCCTCCTTCATTTTTAACATCATTTTTCGAATTATGATTACCAATAAGTCTTTAAGGTCTTGACCGATTTAGCTGAAAATTTGGAAAATAGGAGAGAATGTTGTACTTATTAACCCTGCAAAATTTCATAACGATCGGAACATTTTTTTTTTTTTTTTTTTTTTTTATAACCAACGATCGGATTTTGTTCAAAAACTATACAACAACCCGCCTAGGTGGTATGTACATGTGTAAAAAATTTCAGGTCGATCAGAGAAACGGGGCGACCTGTATCGAAGCAGTAACAGAAAAAACAAACAAACTAGGGATGTGCGGGTACCCGAAAAACCGGGTAATTTTCGGGTATGTAAAATTACCCGACCTCGGGTCGGGCCGTCAATTCCTACCCGAAAAAGTCGGGTCGGGTAGAAGTAATAAAGAAACACGCCAATCTGCTCCTTTTAAACCTCCCGCTCACACGCCAAACGAACAGCTGACGTCGGAGCGGACCAATCGCTACGACGTGGGCGCGGCTTTGCTATGATGCTGTGTCCTTGCTCTTCCGGCGCTGTTCCCGCTGGAGTAATAGGCCCTACTGACCGTCATTACTCGTCTTCTGGTTATTCAACGCTAATAACGGCATAAAGCAAGTTGAATATTACGTACGTGGGCGAATGGTGAAAAAGAAACAACGCTAATAAACATCGTCTAATGCCTAGGAGGCGAGGCGGCAGGCCTAGAACAAAGTTGCAAATTCATCTAGAAGTCCGATCTAGTGCGCATCGTTGCGCGCAGCAGAGCGTTGGGCGGAGTCAGACCGAAAGGCTGGTGCAAACGCGCGATTTCGTCAGATGCATGGCTGGTACAAACGCATGATTTCGTCAGATACATGGCTGGTACAAACGCATGATTTCGTCGGCCGGAAGAGAAAAATACGCGATCGCATCGGTTTTTCTTGGGGTTTTCGTATCGGAAATATTAGAAAACGATTGTTACGATATTATTTCCGAGAATAACGAACGATTGATGCAGGAAAACGATAATAGCGGGGTTTCACTGTACTAGGCTTAGGCCTACTCAAGCAAAAGTTCATAAGACGCCGATTTGGAAGTACTTTGTGTCAACACAGCCCAGAGTGGCTACCTGCAACCAATGCAAAACTGTTTTGTAGGAAATTTTTTTTTAAATGAGTTCTCAAATAAAAAAAAATTTCACTAACCGAGCCCGACCCGCGGGTACTTCTATTACCCGAGCCCGAGGGTACTTTCAATTACCCGACCCGAGCCCGACCCGAGTTCAAAAACCACTACCCGCACATCCCTAAATCAAACAAACAAAAAAAAAACAGACATTCGAGCCATAAGAGTCAAGTGGAGACGCTCGCTACGCTCGCTCAAAAATGGAAAAATTTGGTTGAGAAACACAAGTTGACTCTGCCAGCAGCGGGAAACGGCGTTAAATGATGATTGACAATGATAAATGACATACCTGTATTAGCCCTAAAGCTGTCCCACCCGCCATAATTGGAGTATACTGAAGCCAGTTCCTCGTAGTCAGTGGAGGACACATGCGGATCACAGAGAGTGGTGCAGCAGCGCTCACCAACAACCCAGTTACAAGTAGGCGCAATGGTGAAACTGTCAACCCATCCTAGTGGAAAGATTATGATTGAATAAAAATATTGTATAACATTGCCTATCAATCAATCAAATTCATAAGAAGAAGAAATCCTGAAAGAACAAGGCACAAGTCAAGAATGCTTACTTTCTTCCCCTCCCAGTCTTATCAATCATCATTGTACATTTTGGCTATTTGCTTATTTGTTAAGGGGAATCTTCCCCGTTTCCAAACTGGCAGTCATCATGGCCATGGCATGAGATCTGCTAAGCCTTATCCACGAGCGGCATAGGCTGAAGTCGATGGGATGGGGTCGTAAGCTCTACAATAAATTGCCTAGGAGCCTGAAGACCATCCAGGATGGACGGGCCTTCAAATTAACCTTAAAGGGGTATTTAACCGCTAAACTCAAAAAATATATTTTATTCAGGCTAACTAGTAATGAATTTAGCAATTAACAGAAAAATTATTGGGGCCACCATGACCTCCCAAAAAATTGTCAAACATGACTTTTTTTGAGCTAGGTCCCATCGGCAAAAATCTCCCATAACAAATAACATGGGGACGATCTTTATGCCCCGTGACCTTGGAGGATTTTGATCCAAAAAAATATTGGCCATTATTGACGTACTCGACAGCCTTTTCTGTAAATTCTCTACATTTTGTTTTGTAATTTGGGCAAGTAGTTCGGTCAAAATATGCTGATTACCAAGATAGGGTGCGATTTTGGAATGCATATTTTTGCGTGTTTGAGGGTATATTTGGGCACAGTTTCAAGACACGATGTTATAAAGGGGCATTTTAGATTGATACTATGCTCTAGTATCTATGTGGACCAAAAAAGAAGCAGGTTAAAGCCGATTTAGGAAATTTTCCAAAACACCAATTTTCGACAATTTCTGGATCAAAAAAATTAAAAAATTAGTGTTAAATCACAGTTACAAGATATAATTTTTTAAACGGTCATTTAAGTGTAGTATTGTGCTATAGATCACGTGGTAAAAAATAATTTTTGGGGTTTTAGCCCCTTTAAACGTTTTCTTCAGGAAAAGTCATACTGCTCGGTAAAAGACCTCCTGGGAGAGAAGTGGAAGTGATCGTAGCGCTTTCAGTTATGACACCTTGTGTTTTTTTATTTTATTTTTATTTTTTTATTTTTTTATTGTTAGGGTACCGGTACTATGGTATTATACTGATCGTAATTTTTGTATGTGTTTGTTCTATTGATTCTTAACCATTACAATACTCTAATGATACCTCAGACTCCCGAGTCATACTGTATGCTTATTTAAAAAATAAATAATAAACAGGCATCTTAAGACTGTTGGATGAGCTCGAGCAAACCAGGCTTTCATGCAGAATGCAGAGGTATATTCTGGATCACTAGGAAACTCTATTGTTTATCGTATCGGATTGTGGTTTGCACCAAAGTGTTTACTAAGAATATGTGTAATGTAATGAGCAATCAGAGCAAATTTTTCAAATACTAGTGCTTACTTTTTCCAGTAACAAACAGTAAATAACACGACACAAAACGGGTAAATACTTTGTAGTAATTAATTCCCAAGCTTGAGCATTGCACTCATCCTTTATAAACAAAATCCCAAAAAGTGCAGGAATTGAAGATGCAACAAATTTTTAATATGCATTTAACATTATAAAAAAGTTGACCAAACTCAAACAACCGTGTTAAGCAAATACATTTGAATTTGAAATTTTGGGCTTCTCTAAACATGTTGATCTTATGAAAAAAATAGCAATGATGTCCACCATCGACAGTCGACTACTTATTTAGTAAATAAGTAGGCTATGTACCAGTACTTACTGCCATAAGTGGACCAACCAGTTGACTTAACAATTCCCTGCACTGGGGAGACTTGGGGCAGTTTGCAGTTGTTTTGATTTCTCCCGGCAACTGGAATTGCACTAACGGATTTGAAAGGAATGGTAATGAAGACTGTCCATTGGCTGGCCGCATTTCTAGGAAGACCACTTTACCAGTGTTGATGAACAGGGCTGGAACATTCAGAAGGACAAATTACATAATAATATAGACTCTTGAAATTCATGTATGTAGCAATGTTTCATCATTTTCAGGTTCCTTAATCATGAAAACAACCTTGCAAAACCATCTAGTACAATTTTAGGGCCTACAGACATAGGTAGAACGTAGATATAAAGTTGGTCTCTAGGTTGGCACTTGACAGGCAGCTTATGCTGTAGGTAGGCCTACATGAAATAAGTGAGTGCCAGCAAAGGCAGTTTTTAGCAGTAGGCCCATTTAAAAAATGTAAGTGTGATACATTGGATCGGGACACATTGGTTTCCGGGTACCTGATGCAATCATAGTTTTATGCTCCGATTGATGAATATTATTAACAAACTTTAACAAACCCATATATTATTGTGAAAACTCACTTGTTTTATTCAAAAGACTGTAATAACACCGTAGACAAAATGACTAAAGTTAAGGTGACCATATTTTGAAAGTTACAAACCGGGACAACTTAAGTGTAAGAGTATGTACTTGTACTCCATTAACCATTTTGTCTGGATCAGAGCCCTAGCCAATGGTGGCAAAACAATTTTCGAGATATATTTGGTCAAATGCCCAAAAAACGGTTTTCTGACATGAAAATATGAATTAAAAATGGTTTTAATGTGCACATTTTTGTAGTCATGAAATCTGTATCTAGTGGTTTAAAAATGAAAGTATTTAAAATAACATACAAGCACTTGACAGAAAATAATGTGTGAAATGTATTGATGAGGGCAACATACTAATCAAGATATAATAATAAAGATATTGAAAATGCATTGAATTTGTATAATACGCATGATTTAACTTTTAATACATTTTGTCTTTACAACAAAATAATTAGTGTAAGTACTTCTTGAGGAGTGTACTGGGAGTGACAAAAAACGACAAGATCAGGAGTAGTGTTATAAGGGAAAAACTAGGTGTTGAAAGTGTGCTAATAAGGTTGGAGAGAGAACGTCTACGTTGGGTTTGGGCATATGAAAAGAATGGCGGCCGGCCAGGATACCAAGAAGAGAGTTTGAAAAACAAGAAGGGTTTAAGAAGAAAGTGGGCAGACCGAGAGAGAAGTGGGTGGAGCAGATTAAAGACAGTGTTGAGAAGAGAGGAATGGCATGGAACGAAGTGGAAGCAGGAAGACTGTGGGAAAACCGGGAGAGATGGAGGGAGCTTTTAAACAGACCTCTGGTAGTGGAGGCAGCGAGCGAAGAAGAAGCTGAGGACATGATTGTGTCAGGCCTGGCTAGTCGACAACGAAGATGTTAGCCCAAGAAACGGAGTAGTATGATGTGCTGCTCCCCCAACCCGATTTAATGTTAGAAAAGGGGTCAAGATAATATATATAGGGTATATTATGTAATAAATAAAAAACTAGTACAGTTGCATGATTATGACATTTTGATTTTTCATTGTCTATAAACACAAAATCAATGCAAATAATGACTGAGAAAATTAGGGGTGTGCTAGTCCAGATTTTTTAATTCGAGTCGAGTCCGAGTACTTCGTCTTATTTTAAATTTTGCTATTACTCTTCGACTATATTTTTTAATATTAATTTTATTGATGAGTGTAGCAAGCGAAGCAAAGATTCAATTCCACTTAACTGGAGAAAAAATTTTTTCCCCTTTTTTCTGTTTGTATTTTTGTGTGTTTGTTAACACGATTCCGGCCAAACCGATACTCCAATAGCGATGACATTTTCTGAAGGCCTTTGAAATCTCTGAACTTAGAACTGCCACGTTTTTTAGCACAATCGAAAAATTATTTCTCATGAAAATCGCAATTTTACGATTTTTTCGATTTTTACTTCGACTTATAACACCTACATGCTTTATCCGATTGTAAGGATTTTTTCAAAGAACAATAAATTAATGAATTAATATATTCATGTTAAATTTGAGCGCAATCGAACAATTATTTCTCATGAAAATCACAATTTTACGCTTTTTATCGTTTTTTAAAACATTTCTTCGACGTATAACACCTACATGCTTTATCCGATTGTAATGATTTTTTCACAGAACCTTAATTTTATGAGCTACTATATTCTTGTGAAATTTGAGCGGAATCAAAAATATTATTTCTTATGAAAATCGCAATTTTACGCTTTTTTCCGTTTAAAAAAATGTATTCGACTTAAAACACCTACATGCTTTATTTGATTGTAATGTAGTGTGTAGTGTACTGTGCGCCCCTGATCCTCATGTCGTCGTCGTAAAAATTAAAACAATATTACCAAGCGTGTCTCGCAGGCCATAGCATTGGGAAAACGAAATCAATTTAAATACCGTCAGCTCGATGCACCAATTACGCTCATCCAACAACGCGCCTGAAAAAGCGTTTATGAAGCTTTCCAGTTTATTAACCCGAGAGTAGTCGCGCCCCTGTTTGTAACGTTAGTAGTCGCGCCCGGTCCTTTAGACCGCATTATTTATTATGGGCTAATAACGTTAGGATGACGTTTTGATTACCAATATAAGATAATTTATCATATATGTGACAGCATACATGGTTATATTAATCAATTATCAATCAATAATCAATAAATAATCAATAAATAATCAATCAAACACAGAATGTTGCAAACCTACAAAAAGGTATAAAAATATGTTTTGAAACACCCTGTAGTTTGAATTATTAGTAAACCAAGACAGTAATATTATGGCAACACTGTATGTTGAAGAATAATTAACCTACAATAACAAAATACATGTCTCATAATAGTGATTGAGTATGTATATTTTTGCCTCCCTTAGTAGTCGCGCAGCGGTCGAAAAGACCAAGCAACTGAACAGGACCTCTTATCTTAGTTGAATTTCTGCAGAACACTGAATCGCGTATTGCACACTGGCTTCAGAAATCTATTTTGGGAAGGTAGGCGGAACTAGACAAGCCATGCATGCGCACTGTACAAATACCAACTGTTGAAAAAAAAATTCGGTCTAAAAGACCACACGCGACTACTCTCGGGTTAATATGTCCTATTATGTTAGCTCCAAAAGTGAAAGAGTAACTCCGAAAGAAAAGAAAAAGAAAGAAAGAAAAAAAGAAAGAGAGAGAGAAAGAAAGAGAAGAGAAGAGTGAAAGAGTAATTTATTTAAAATATAATCTCTCTCAAGATCATTTTAATAATCAAGCACAAATGGTATTAGGTCTAGGCTATGACATATAATTCAGTAGTAAGTGGTGATTACATGAAAATGTTGATTCAAACATTATAGTGACATATTTTTATTGGTTGTGCCAAAAGAGTTCAGAACTTTAAAAAAGAACGCAAAATTGTATCAAAAGACTGAGGTTAGTATTATAGATATTCAGGGTTGGTAAGGTAACGCCAAGAATAGATAACGAACGATATTTTCGTTTTCACACTCGCGCGCGACCCGGCACCTCCACCAAAATTATTGCATAATACTAGCACAACCCTAGAGAAAATGAATTATCTTCTAAGTGGAAGAACTATTTCAATGTTATTACTGTTAGTATGTATGATGTATCAGAGGAGTGTATTTTTTCAAGTTGAACATTATCCTTCCACACTCTATACAGTTGACAGAATACCGGGACATTTCCCCTACAAAATTTAAAACCGGTACAAATACGTCATTTTTGCGAGACTCTCGGGACACCGGTACAAGTGTTCTGAAAACGGTAGCTCGGTCAAACCGGTACGTCTGGTCACCTTAACTAAAGTATATAGGGGATACCAGTAGGCCTATATGGTGCGCAATTTTTAACCATTACTAAATACATAGGAAAATTTTGGCCTAATTCTCACTATAGCTTAATGATGAAAAATAAGTACAATATTGAATAAAACTTGACTAGAATAAACTTATAAAGCAAACTTACCAATACGTCTTTCGCTTACAGGATTTAAAGCCATTCCAAGAACTTTGGAACCCTTGGTGAGACGTATGACTTCACTTTGGCACCGTTGCTCATAGCCCATTTCGATTAGCACGTCACTAGTGAATGATCCCATATCTGTGAACCAAAAGTGATCCATCACGTTAATTGACAACTACTATAGGTTTGTAGTTTTAAAACTTTTCATTCTAAAGCTGGATTTACTTAGTGGCCCTGCCTCCGACAGCCCTACCACTTAAAATGTAGGCTAAGAGGCTTCCCAATAATGTTCTAAAATAAAATAATATAGTTTTATTTTACTTTAGTTCAGGCCTATACCTACCATGTATACTTATAACTTATCTCAATCAGCCATGTTATTTTAGTTTTACCCATATCTCTTTTGTGCCTGTGATACTTCTTACTTGTTAATTGTTCATTTCAGTCCATTGAAATGTGCACAGTACATCCTAGTCTAGGGTTGCCATAAGTGCTGGTGCCAAAAAGAGGACATTGTTTTTAGCAAATCGTTTTTAGCTAATAAATCACATATCTAATTTGCATTATACTTTTTATTGTCATTATTTATTACTGTTTACATCAAATCGCTAGATTAGCTACAGCTCCCTCAGCTGCCGAAATATCATTTTCTAATTTTGACCCTTTAGGTGTGAAAAATGAGTCAATTTTCAATGAACTAGAGGTACTCTGAACACAATTAACATGTTTTGTTGTTTTTATGTGAGCTTCTAAATCTAGACTTCCTTTGTTTGCAATAGAGATGAAAGTACCATTACTACATTTCGGCTGAAGAGAGTACTCCACAACTGTGGTGCTCTATAGTAGCCATACAATAAATAAATAAATAAATTACTACATTTAAGACACTCGGCTTCCCAGTCATATCTACCTTTCTTAAAAGATGGATACTTTTCTCCGAGCTTGTCAGAAAACTTACATTTACGCTTAGACATAGCGCGAAACTTGACACTGTCACTGCAACAGCCGACCGGCCTCACGGTCACGGCAACAACGGAACAAGGCCAAGGCTGTACTGCCACCCGAACGGAGATGTCTTGCATGCACATGCACGTATCTGACCGCCGACGCGCCGAGCCGACTGCCGTGCCGTGCCGCGTCAATGCGTCATCGAATAGTGTACGTATAGTCTGATTTTCGTGATAAATGTAGCCGCGCCCGTAATTATACAAAAACCCGGACATTTCACGCTTTTATGAAAAAGCCGCCCGTACGCATAAACAGCATACGAAAAAGAGGACATGTCCGGGTTTAACCGGACGTATGGTAACCCTATCCTAGTCTAACATAGGATATTAGGTAATGGTAATTGTAAGTAACTGAGAATTGTGAGGATAAAACAAAATAAAATTTAAATTCATTACAGTCCAAAATCAGGCAGATCAGTCAGTCCAAGATTATCAATCATTCAATCACTAAATCAATCCACCAATATTTAAATTAGGCCTATAACATAGTAGTACCTAACTCGGACATTGCTAGCGAATGGTTTCGTAATATATACCAACAATCCTTATAAAACAGACATTTGTAAGACACAAAACAAAATGAATTCAATTTCATTTATGAGCAAAAGTACCTGTAATACTCACAACACAAGACAAAAACATGATATCAACAGGTTATATACTACCATCTTTGCATGATATCATCTTACTTAGCCAATGTTCTACGAACTTTGTCCAGGAAAAACTCTGATTGTATAAATAAAATTCTTTACAACCTTGCTCCAAACAAAATAAAAGATATACTGGACCGATATTATAAAATTTTTAATTCAAAGATGAGCTGACAAAATTTCTATCACAAAAAGCTTACTACAGCGTAGGCCTTCATGACTTTCTTACAGCAACTGACCTACAACAATGATTAATCAGTGTATTATTACTGGTACAGTATTATTAATTTGGAAATTAATATTCATACTAATTTATTTTTATTTTTAAAACAAGTTACCTGATAATGTAATAATTTTAAATATCTTCATATTGACATATTTGGCAGTAGGCCTATGTATTAATATGAACTACAATATGATGACTATTGATTACTGATTAGTGACATGGTGATGATGGTGATTATGGTATTATTTTGTAATAAGTAGGTACATACAGTATTACTATTCTATGTACATATTTTGTTTATTGCATTATGTTTAATCCTTATGTAATATGGATTAAA
Source organism: Sweltsa coloradensis (assembly GCA_024449915.1). Lineage (NCBI taxonomy): Eukaryota > Metazoa > Arthropoda > Insecta > Plecoptera > Chloroperlidae > Sweltsa > Sweltsa coloradensis. The sequence goes on along the minus strand of JAMZAV010003657.1, from coordinate 42,106 downwards.
CGGTGAAAACTGATATTATTAACTGCTACCATATAATTGTTATTTGTTGTTATTACGGTACAAACTAAATTGAACTTGAAATCCATTGAAAGAACCAAGAACATTGATACAATAAACAGCACAACATCTCTTTCCAACGATCAAATAACACAAACTTCCAATACCAAAAGGATATGGCAGGGTTGCCGTTTTTACGGATTTTATCCGTTTTAACGGATTTTGAGGGTGTAAAACAGATCGACGGATTTTTATTTCAATTTACGGATTTAAAAAAAAAAAAAATTGCACATTTTTTTAGTTCTTTGTTTTACGCCGTTTTTAACTAGGGCTGGTCAAAAATCTATATTTCAATGCGTATCGATAAGTGGGAATATTTTCGATACCTATATAAATATCAAAATTTACACCAAAAATGCAAAAATTTCGGAATTTTGGTGGAGGTCCAAATTAATCTGGCTGGTGCATATGGTGGAGGTGCCGGGTCATAAAATGCGGTTGTGAGATCGTAAAAATCGTTTAAAATGCATTTATGGTGATACCTTATCAACCCTATTTTGCCTCAAATCATTAAAAATAGGCCAACTCTTTAAAAAATTATATTTTCAATTTTTTTTACAACAATTACATTATGATATATCGATATCATATCGAAATTGGTACATTTAGGCATTAAAAGGATTTTTAAGGATTTGGGTGTTTCATTTAAGGATTTCTAAGGATTTTTGATGTGCTCAAACAGGATTTTTATTTTTTCTTGGTGGTAACCCTGGGCTACGGTATATAAAGATATTTTATTTTTAACTAGCTTACCCGTCGCGCGTTGCTGCCATCTCAGAAGAAACCTTCCCCGTGAAAAATACATCTATGTGCCAAGTTTCATGGAGCTTGGATGAATGGTGTAGTGTACATATATTATGAAAACAAATGTATCCTCTTTGCAGGCACCGATCACCACGTGGAGGAGTTACAACAAAATGGATAGCATAGAAACTTTCCTTGTGAAAAATACATATTAATGTGCCAAGTTTCTAGACAGAACGGTCTTTCTTATCTTTGTGACTTCTTACGAAATAAAACTTAATTTGTCATCAGTAGTAGGGTTACCATACGTCCCGGATTTTCCGGGACAGTCCCGTTTTTCTTGTTGCTGTCCCGGTGTCCCGAAAAACATTTTCGGGACGCCAAATTGTCCCGGAAATCGAAAATCCAATTCCAAATTGTCGTAGCAAATTTCTGCTTTCAAATATTTCGCGGCACCGACGGCGGCTGGGCCGGGACGCGGGGATGCGCAATGTAACCAATAATGTTGTCATTGAGTCGAGCTCAAGGCCAGGGCAGCGGGCGGCGACAGTACGTACAGTGTCAAGTGTCAACCCACTAGTAGGCTTGTCCAGTCGTTGTCAATGATTCACTGCACAGTCTGCAGTCACCGTTGTGTAATCAGTGAGTGTTGAGTTCGCGTTGTGACTTGTGACAATGCTTAGCTTACAGACTGTGCCAGTGGTGTGCGTGTGTGGCAAAATACAATGGCCAAACGCAAGTGTCGTTTTTCAGACAAACTGAAAGACGAATATCCGTTCTTGTCTAGAAATACGCAAATCGAAGGAAAAGTTGATTGTTCTGTGTGCCGTGGTGTGTTCGGGATAGAGCATGGTGGACGTTCAGACATTTTAGATCATTTAAAAATTGTCCCGACACTCTCAGATCTCACTACAGGCGATCTTGTGGGAAAAAAAGGCCCAAATTTTTTTTGCCTCCGGCGGCTGGGGCTTCGCCCCAGACCCCGGGTAGCCCGCGCAAGTCCATACACAACGAAAGTACATGTGTCCCGGATTTTACTTTCAGAATTATGGTAACCCTAATCAGTAGGCCTGCCATTACGTCATCAATAACATACTCTGCGACCAGCTGACAGCTGGACTGCGATTCTATAACTCTGACGGAGTTGGACCCAGGCGTTTTCTACCGTAATCGACTCGGTTGTAAGTGATCGACCCACTTGAGGTCGATATCGTTGCGATATAATCCGTGACAACCGAGTCCGACTCGGTTATATTTGTATAAAATGGTGGATGATAAGCCTTGGCCTACACGTAAACACAACCAGATTTTTAACTTTATCAAACGAATAACAATAGTATGCTCAAAGAAAACCTACCTTTAGTAAGGGCCTACCCCTAAAAGTCCCGTGCGTTCCCTTTTTTAATGAAATTATACCATTTAAATCCAATTTCTCCCCGATTGGAAATAATACACACATCTATGTCATTTCGAATATTTGACAACTGACTGCGAATCATTTGTTCACATTTGACCGTCCACGGCCATGTAAATCATACCTTTCGACCTCGACCAACAACAACCGGAACGATTACTGTTACTACAGAGTCGGTCCCGTGACAGAGTTGAACCCGTGAAGTTACTGAATAGGGGCCCAGCACTACACTACATTCAAAAAACATTATTGTTTTTCTCTTTATGTGTTGCAGGCACTGATCACCACGTGGAGGAATTACAACAAAATGGATAGCATAGAAACCATCCCCGTGAAAAAAATACATATATGTGCCAAGTTTCATAGAGATTGGATGAATGGTGTAGTAATGCATGCAGGACAAACATACATACATTTCATTTATATATATATATATACATATGATGGATTGTCGTAAGTTTTCGCGGCCCGTCATAGGATAAAAACAAGGATCTTGGGTAATCTGGAAGATTCATCTGGAAGAAAGAGGGGTTTATGAGGTTCCCTGTGGCGACTGCGATCAAACGTACATAGGCCAAACAGGCAGACGCATAGCAGTGAGGATAAATGAACACTCTAATGCAGTGAAAACAGGTGACAAGAAATCAGCCCTGGCTCAACATGCTAAAGCTTACTCGCATGTGATAGATTTTGACAAAACAACAACTATTTGTCCTGTACAAACAGCTCAAGCCACGTATTATCCGTGAATCTGTGGAAATTGAGAAACGGCCGAATAACATGAACAAAAGAGATGATAGCCAGAGCCTCCCTCTTGCTTGGAAACCTGCACTCATGCCTCGAAATGTAGTCCGTAGACCTATTCAGCCAAATCCCTCAGAGGTGGTGCAAATTTCAGATTCCATAATTCCAAGCACGAATAACTTTTCAAAAGACAACCAATCAGGCCCTATGACAAGAAGCCGGACTAAAAAGGTTTCACTACAGTAAGCTGTGCTATTTTGTTTCTCAATTGCCACCATCCGTATATATTTTATCGATATTTTATTATTTTTATTTATTTATTATTTGTTCCGTAACACATTCATTGTTTAAATGTATCACGAGGATGGCAGAAAAGAGCAGAGCTCCAAACACACTTGGTGACTGCCAACCTTATAACAATAAATATAATAAAAGATAACAACATTATTACAATCATTAGTAAACCTATAAAATATAGAAAATAAGTAAATAAATATACACTTCAATGAATTATTATAAAAATGAATCAGTAAAAAGAAACTGCAGAATTAACTTTGTAAAGCAAAAACGTGTGTGCTTAGGGCAGATTCAAAAGAGTCTAATGAGCGAATCTCCTTAACTCCAAAGGAAGAGCATTCCATTCATTACAAGTCCTGTAGTAGAAGCCATTTTGGTAAGCTGTTGTTCTTGCAAATGGTGGCTTGAGAATTAATCCTCTACCAAGTTCTGCTCCTCGACTACAGACTTGCAATCTTGCGTATGGGTCCAGATCAATAGTACCGTGTAACATTCCCCATAGAAATTGCAGTTCTACTTTTTTCCTGTAACTTTCAAGCAATGGAATGTCTAAAGATGTACGTCTTGCAGTAGCACTGTCACTTTGAAATTTTGTCCTTGCAGCTATAATGCGCGTTGCTCGACTTTGTACACGCTCCAATTTTGTTTTGTTATAATCTGATGTGGGATCCCATGCTGGACAAGCGTAAAGGAGATGAGGTCTCACTAATGCTAAGTATACAGCCCGTTTAATACCGACGTGAGCATGATGAAGGTTTCTTGCTATAAAATAGAGTTGTCTGGAGGCTTTAGCTCTTACTATTTCAGTATGCGTATTCCATTTTAGATCACTAGTTATTGTGATACCCAATAACTTGACACCATTCTTTTCCAGTATTGGCAAACCGTTTATTTGGTAACTGCAACGCAATGGGTTCTTAGATCTAGAGAATCTGATGAATACACTCTTTAAAGGGTTCAGCTTCATTCCATTTTCAACAGACCAAGTGTTTTATATTGTCCAAATCGGTCTGGAGTGCATCAGTGTCATCTTTCGTAAAATTTTTCCTATAGATCGTGCAGTCATCAGCAAATTGGCTTATTTCTGAGGAAACGCTTTGGGGTAAATCCATCATAAATATGTCAAAAAGCAACGGGCCCAACACAGAACCTTGAGGTACTCCGGAAGTCACAGTTACTGAGGATGATTCCGCTCCTTGGAAGGTTACTTTTTGTGTTCTACATTTAAGGAAATGTTCCAACCAAGAATGTAATGAACCACGTATGCCATAGTAATACAATTTTTTAAGTAGAATATTATGCGGAATCTGGTCAAATGCTTTTGACCAATCTAGCATCACTGCATCTACTTGCTTGCACTTTGGATCTTCAAGAGCATACTGCCAGTTATCAATAACCTTGGTAAGAAGAGTTGAGCAAGACCGACCTGGAACAAATCCATGCTGGTTTTCATTAAGGATTTTAGCACTTGTGATGTGTTTTAAAACTTCTCGAGAAATGATACGTTCCAAAGTTTTACAAACAACTGATGTTAATGATATCGGCCTGTAGTTTATAATGTCTTCTTTCTTGCCAGTTTTAAAAATCGGTATTACATTTGCTACACGCCAGTCTGAAGGGACTTTTCCCAAGTAAAGAGATAGGTTAAATATATTGCATAAAGATGGTGACACAGATGCCGCACACATTCTAAGTATCATTGGAGGAATACCATCTGGGCCTGTAGCTGAATCAACTCTAAGGCATTTTAAGTGCCTTCTCACTGTACTGTGAATGATTCGTGGTGTTTCTAGCGGCACAGTATTTTGGTAAATATCTGGTGATTCAGTTGCACCATCAGAAGCAGGAGTAAAATTTAATTTGAAATTATTATTAAATGCTTCAGATATGACATCCCCGCCCCGCACCTTTTCACGATATGACCTCGCCGCACCGCACCTATTTTCTATATAACCTCGCCGCCCCGCACCTTCAGCCGAGGCTATATAAGGCGGGCGCTGCGTGCTTGCCAACCACTGTGACTCCAACCTCCGTAGAGTCACAGTCAACCTTGAAAATGTCTGACGTAGTACAGACGAAACGTCGGTGGACGCCCAGGTTCTGCCCTGGTTCATCTTATTTTCGACGCGGTTTTACCCAAGATCCTTGTTTTTATCATATATATATATATATGAATATAAGGTTTTGAAGCATAAGCCCGCTTTAAGGACATAGTTATTGATTCATAGCAGTTGTCGAAAAAGTTTGCCCCGACTGGGGTTCGAACCCAGAACCTCCGGCTTAACGTGCCATAGCTCTACCAATTATTATTATATATCCATGCAATCTTTCAGATTTGACAGCTACATTGCCGTCTTCTGTTGGATTTATGTCATGTAAGTCAACAGTCACAACAAATAGCAGTTTCCTAAAGGTTTGTTCTGTGGTCCCGGTAGCTTAATTGGTAGAGCTATGGCACGTTAAGCCGGAGGTTCTGGGTTCGAACCCCAGTCGGGGCAAACTTTTTCGACAACTGCTATGAATCAATAACTATGTCCTTAAAGCGGGCTTATGCTTAAAAACCATATATTCATACTACCCAACTCATGGGAGATGAGATGTGATTGAATTTATCCATGCAATCTTTCAGATTTGACAGCTACATTGCCGTCTTCTGTTGGATTTATGTCATGTAAGTCAACAGTCACAACAAATAGCAGTTTCCTAAAGGTTTGTTCTGTGGTCCCGGTAGCTTAATTGGTAGAGCTATGGCACGTTAAGCCGGAGGTTCTGGGTTCGAACCCCAGTCGGGGCAAACTTTTTCGACAACTGCTATGAATCAATAAATATATATATATATATATATATAGAATTATAGAAAGATAGAAGAAGATAGAAGAAGATAACATCATGAGTCATTAAGTCTAACATCACCTGTCTATAATACAATTCCATACCCAAACTGCTGATACTTCCAGTCGGCGCATCAAGTGGGGAGCCAATATACGATAATTGCTTTCTTCGGAACTTAACACTCACGCTACCGGATTCATGCAAGCAATAGAGAACGTCCCTCTGCTGTGCTGAGATGACCTAACAAAAACATTTTTAAACAAGCACATTACTTATTAATATTATGTCATATTATTTAATAGGGCAGAGCTATGACATACAATTCAATTAGTACCTATCAATAACATGCAAAAATGTTGACATCAATATCGTATTTACTCCATTACAGGCCGCCATCGAGTAATAATAATAATTAGTATTTGTAACATTTGTTTTATTTAGCTAAAGGACACATACATAAAAATTGTGTTGTTGTTACATAAAATGTACAATTTGTCCTAATAAAAAATTGAAATTGAAATTGAAATGGCCCGGGCCGGACCCTACCCTCTTTTTTACCCCTCAAATTTTAAAGAGTGTGTTACAAATACTATTGACAAATGGTTTCGCTTAAGGGCCGCACCCCACTTATTTAGCTTGCTATTTTTAAATATACCCGAGGCCTATATTCGCATAAATACAGTACTATATCAAAATTTGATTCATTGTGCACAAATTTTTGTCTTAGAACAAGATAAAAATAGGCAAACTGTTAAAGCCCGTCAACTCTTGGAATTACTTGAACTATGATTTCCTAATCATCATTAAGAAACACATTAGAAAATCACCAAAATCGGTGTAGAGGTTTACGATCTATCTAGGTTTGCGCTGTCTCATGCTACGGCCACTTGTGACGTCACGTGAAGTCTCGCTGCTTGCGCGGTTGGCCGAAAAAACGGATGGATGTTTGCCTTCACCCGTATTGCTACGACAGAAGTCTTGCTAGAGGGCCGAAAAAAAAGCTGCGATTGCCGATACAATAATTGGACTAAAAGATTAGAAAATTAACAAGGTAGAAGTGGAAACGTGGTGTGGTATGGTGTAAATGTAGCGAGTGTGCCGAGATAATGCCATTTTTAAATAACTACATCAATGTGTGATCTTTGACTATATATTACTAGCTTTGCAGCATTTAATTATGAAAATCCATACATTAAAAAGGAGATTAACATCAGAATACAAAAGGCCAGTAACTTCTACCAGTGTATGAAAGGCCTGGTGTGGGATCTATTCAGTGTAAGATACTAAATAAAACCTATTTCATACCGATCCTTACGTATGCAGCAGAAACCTGGACAATGGGAGATCAAGAGGAGAGTCAGATGCAGGCGGCAGAGATGAGTTTCTTGAGGAGCACAGTGGGCAAGACGAGAAGGGACAGAATAAGAAACACGGACATTAGTGAAATGCTGGGTATAGAGAAGTTAAGTGATAGGATAGGATAGGAAGGACACGGTTGAGATGGTATGGACAAATGAAATGAATGGGGGGAAAATAGGATGCCCAAGAAAATGTACAACAGAAGGATTGAAGAAGGAAGAAGAAGACTGAGTAAGCCAAGAAAGAGTTGGAAGGACACCATAGCAGGAGACTTGGAAGCAAGGGGAGGGAGCTGGGAAAATGTGGAGAAGATACAATTGTGGGAGGAAAGAAAGAAGTGAAAAGATTTTATTGCTAAACCCAAGCTGACCCTGCCAGAAGCATGTAATGGTGATGGATAATGATGATGAATTATGTCAATCCACTGTGTACATAACACTGTTTAGACCGACATCAATTTGATTGACAGAACTATTGAAAAATAAATCTTAATAATTCTCAAATCAGTGTGACAATAATAAAATTCCTTTGCCAAGATATTGTTTCGGTAGAACACACAATTAAATTAGTATATTACGAATCATTATCAATAATAGCATGCTCTGAACTTGACCTTCTCTAGACTTGGTGTTAGTCAATATTTTGAGGAACAATGCCGTCGCCATCGTGGTTTTCTAGTTTCTACATATAAGTTTTACATTCTACACAACTTTGTAAATTACACCAAGGTTGTGAAAAGACTCCATAGTAGGCCTAACTATGAAAATAAAAGAGATGACTGAAGTTTATTATGTTGTCTCAAGTGCTACCTGTGTGGACTGCAAATTCAGCACACGACTATAATCTAAAGTTAAATACTATCACTTTCCTTTGTATTGTATAATTGCGGTGAGTCTACAATACACTCAAGTGTCAGTAATTGTTGGTGCCTTTCTTGAATCATGCCATTAACTAGTCGGTCTAGTCTAGTATAAGCAGTATTTACTTTCATTTGTTATTAAGTATTAATTATTATCAATCATGTATATTTGTTATTTGTTACACATCTTGTATTGTTATTAAAAATTATAATATTTTACACCTTGACAAAATAGTTAATGAAAGCAAGAAAGTTATTAATTATTGCTACATTGAGTATAATACATGTTGACAAGATATAACCAAGTAACCATGAATGTAACCTCTGTACAATACTAAAATAAAAAAATTACAACTACTACTACTACTACTACTACTACTACTACTACTACTACTACTACTACTACTACTACTACTAACCTACTAGTACTAAATAATCCAACATGTAGGCCTATAGTAGGCATGCTTATAAAGTAAAAATAAAATGCATATTTGAGTTCAATACAATTCATGTATCTCTCAATCACGTATTTTAGCCTACCATGTCAGACGTTCTTTACTACTTTTCGTAGATCACTCAAATCTACGTATAACGACGTAGGTAACAAAAAAAACTATATGTCCATGTTAAGTAATACCTGTTATTTTTTTTTACCTAAGCCGAAAGCTTGATTTTTCAATCATTTTTGTTCCTGGCTATCCAGTAATCCAGTTATTGTATGTTATTATTAGAAATACGTGGAAAATTAGGAAATCTTGTTTTGTCATGGATGCATGGAAATGACTCCGTGCATTCCAACACCGAAAACCCAACACCTGTTCTCCAAAATTTTACAAACTAACACGCATTAGTACGGAAACTAGCACATACACAAACAAAAAAGATTTTATTTTACACACTCGTAAACTCAACAACACAGTGCCAACTGCAATAGAGAGTAGGTAGCAATGGCTTGTGTTCTCTACCTGGCATTTCGGTATGCGGGCGGGCTTGAACGGGGTAGACCCCTAGTGACGCACCATTAGGTCATACTCACGTGACGCTAAAAGAGAGAGCGAATATCTCCAGTACCAGCGGGCCAATTTTGTTGCAGTTTTCTGCGATTTTCACAATATCGAGCAATTTATCTTTTTAAAGTGTGATGTAACAAGAGTTCACAGGGCCTTTAATAACAACATAGTACTACCGTATTTACTCGATTATAGGCCGCCCTCGAGTAATGGCCGCACCCTTATTTTGACCACTCAGGTTTTAAAGAGTTGGCTATAAATATTATTGACAAATGGCTTCACATAATGGCCGCACCCCACTTTTTGAATTTGACAATTTCAAATACACCCGAGGCCTATACTCGCATAAATACAGTAAGTGGTCAAAAACAGGTTGTGAAGTAGGTAGGCCTACCTACTGGATTGTCAAATAATATGCATAGGCCTAAATATGTTTTCGTCTTCACACTAGCCATAAATGACCCGGCACCTCCACCGTGCCGTGTGTAACAGACATCAAGACTTTACTTTAGGATACCATAATAATTCTACTATAATAAAAGCACTTCCAATTAAATTTTAACAAAAAAACTATTTTTCTTAGTTGAGCTTCTAGTGGGAAAATGGGGTGAAATATGTATCACCAAAAATTGATACTATCAATTTTCTCAGTTTTCAAAATAACAATAAAATATTAGGCCTATATTTTTATTTTGAAAAAAAATAGTTGTAGGTATATTATTGATATTGCATTTTTGCCCACCCCTATTAATGATCACTGGTCTAGCCAGTTAGTAAACAAGTAGCATTATTGTAACAATCACCTGGCACAACGGCGAAGCAGTTTTCTCCAATGGTATTATTCCTACAGTCTGGTTGATGTGAAGATCCAGAACGAGTACTTCTCGAGCGTAAAGTAAGAGAAGGTGATGTCGAAGTGAGCGGTGGTACTGAAGTTGCAGACACTCGCTCACCGTCATTGAGTCATCAGGCCTTAGGAATTAGAACACGTATTACACAAAGTGGTGTGAATAGAAGAATCAGTACAATATGTATTCCTGCTCGTAGGGCATCAACTCTTCATAAACTTACTTGGGCTTTATTTCTCCTACAACAAGTTCTTTCATCAATCTGCGTAGCCTGTCTTTACTGCGCTGTTTCTCCTCTAAACCAATGGACGACAGGTTGGACATGCTACCCCGAACTGATTGATTGGGTCGTGGACTTGAGATGTAGAACTTTCTACCATTCGACGAAGGAACCTTACTTATAGTAAAGTCATCCACAAATAAAATGCAATCGGAGCACAGAACTGTAAATCACATCAAATAATATAACGATTAATAATTAGATGTAACCTACAAAACTTATAAACATTAATTTCTTAGAGATTTTACAGGGCTTTTTCATCCTGGAGGTTTGGGTTATTATCTATCAACATTTCAATGTTCATAATAACTTCTTTGTCAGACTGTTGAAAATTTATTAAATTGATGTATTGTACCGCAGTTTAAACTTAAGAGGTGTTGATGTATTAGGTTGTTTTAAATTTGATGTTAATACTAGTACTACCACTGCTGTTCAACTTTATTTGCCAATTGATGAAGGGTTCAACTTTGCAACGAGATCAAAACTATATTAAAATAAAAGGTAGGTAATATAATATAGCAAGGTATACATTTAATACATTAATACTGCACTTAATAATTAATACTGCTACATTATAAATGCTAGTATGACTAATCTATTGATATGATTTCTACTTTAATACTCACATGCAAGTCTTGAGACATCAAAAGGATCAAAATTGAAACTAACAAGAGTTTCTGTGTAGGTTTTCTTCCAAAGTTTTGTCTTGTTTTTTGTGTCCCAAATAACCAATGAATAGGGTGGATGGAGTGCTGCTAGTTTGTGAGCACTATTATCATAACCTTTTATCCATTCCATATCTGTAAAGTATGAACTTGTATGAAGTTTCAGAAGTAGAATGGTAAATATAGTCACAGTATAACAATCTCTAACAGTAGCAAAACTTCAATGCACTGCCAGCAGGGTGATTTGCTGTCGTTGTCGGCTGCGCGTACCGCCGCGACACTAGCACGCCCTAGCCAAAGTGAGAGTCAACTAACGATGACTGGCCACAGCAGAGTCGATAAAGTTGCCCGTTGCCCAACGAGGAAACTTCTTTCTAATCTTGAGGACAAGTTAGACGAGACTCGGTTGGCACTGATTGACGATGAATTTAATGAAAAACAAGAAGATGATACTGATATACAATTAAGTTACACGTCCATTCAACAGAACGGTAATATCGTTAGTAATTAAATTGGCTCTAGGCTTTACGATACGGCAACGGAATTGCCCGTTGCCCAACGGGGAAACTTCTTTATCGACTCTGCTGTGGCCACTCATCGTTAGTTGAGTCTCACTTTCGCTAGGGGCGAAGCGTGATGGTTTGACAGCGTGTTTTGCTAGCGAGTTTCGCTACTGTATATTATTGGTATACTGTGATATATATATATATATAGTACATCGTGAAGTAAGGGCGGTATAAATATTTTTACTTGCTTAAAATAATAAATATATAACTAGGATGCACCCGATAACGGATATTCAATGTCAAAAATCAATAATGAAAGCATAATCAAATTGCATGTTTTCTGACAAAACTTGCCCAAGATGCATCATAGGCCTATTACATTTCTTATGATTATGCGGTCCGCCATACAATCGCTATTCAACTCGTGTCTTGTGTGAATAATAATAAGATGTGTGGTCAAGGAGAGTGTAAGATTTAACACTATTTTTAATGAAAAAATTTGGTGTTAAATTTTATAAATATAGACAGCTAGGGGCCTCACCTATAATGATATGGAAATCTTGGACACGCCTGTGCCGGTGCTAAAAGTACAGCACCATTTTTACCAACACTATTGATCATAATGCAGTCACCTTTTCCATAACTGATAATTTGAATATTATAATGGTGCAGCCTATTTAAACTAGTAGGCCTACAATATTAAACATACGTGAATATTTAAACATATTTTTCATCCAAGACCCTGGGCCAACCTATTAAAGTTAATAACAGCTACCAGTAGCCTACATAACAATTAGCCAAAAGTGTTTTAAGTTTAATTAACCCAACCATACTATGCAATATGCCGAGGAGGAGAGATAAGCTGCTTGTGTACCTAGAACCGGTTTGTTCCCCTCCTGCAACACGGCGCGAGGCAGACCGGAGGCGACATCCCATACGATGATGTGACCGGTTGTGTCTGATGAGACGAGGTCAAGCGAAGCCGGATCCGAAGATGTTCTACTAGAACCACAATGCTCCCACAATACCTAACAAACAGAACAAAATACAGTTTACAATTATTGTAAATTCTCTATTGGACTGTCACTATATACTGCACTTTATTAAATAAATAACAAGATTTTAAACAATGTTCTGACGACTTATTGGTCGTCTATAAAATTTTGTTAACAGTTAATAGATTACGTAATTACAAACTAAGCCTCATCTGCTCTAAAAGTTTCATCAAATTAATAACATTTTACAATGTTCACATACCTCCAGATTGAAAAGAAATACCCTACTGTCATGCTTGAGTAACGACACTTCGCAAATTATATACGTCACGTCAAAAATATGTGTCAAATGTTGAATATTTGTGTTGAAAATTAATATTAATCTTAAATCAGTTAATGAATAAAGTATTATTAATTATAATTGAACAAATAAAATATTCCTGACATTTTTTATCAACTTTCAATCAAACAACTCAACATTCAACTTTTTCAGCCTGTGTTTGTACTAATAACGAGACGAGTGGCATTTATCCTAGCAACCATGTTCCCCCTTCCCCCTCCCTCCTGCCTGCCGCTGATAAACAATACCCTACAATGACCTTGAGCCGTTGCCAAGAAGCCCTTGCACAAGGGGTTATCTATCACTAATTACCTTTTACTAAATAATGTGTTATCTAGAGCTGAAGCTGAAGTGAAGGAAAAACAAGTATCGTGTGAGCCCCCGACCCCATCCCTCGCTCGACTAACGGCAGCTGGTCCAGGGCAAAGAGTAGGTCTATTTATAATGCAAGTGCAGTTCAGTTTATCAGCCACGTTGAGCAGCTGACAAGTGACATTATCGACACTTGGCTGTAATTGTCACATTGTAGTCCTGCAACTAGTTACTTTCCAGTTTCCAAGTCATAAAAAGATCAGTAGATTAAAGACTCTGGCTCCATTAAATTAACCCCGCTCAATAAGAAACATCATGAAACAAACACGTCATATTTTTGCCTGAATGCACAAAAATATATCACCAATTTTAATTTTTGCAAACTCATTAGAAATTACTTTAGGCTATAATAACTTGAGGACCAATATTTTGGATATAAATCGAGCGCACGATCGTAAATGAAACTAGAAATGTTGATTAAAAAGCGGTTATCACTCATCATTTTATCAATGGTACAACAGGCTGTAGTTTGAATCCTACTGAAAAATGTTTTCTGTTATTTAAACACCCACCCACACACCCAGCAACCACTGTCATCCGCAAAGCAACTGTCATTTTTTGACTATGTAGTCATTAGGGATGTCAACGGTACACGGGTACCCATTACCCGCCTGTTGCCCATGGGTACGGTTCTAATTTTTCATTACCTGTTACCCGTTTTTCATATTTTGTCCAAAGTTTCCATCATAAACACAGATGACAAAGTGTGAGCCACCTTCTAAGTTACCCCTTCTTCATCACACAATCAGCGACCTTCGACTCGTCAGCTACTAAGTATTACCCCCCCCGCCCGCTCTCTCCCCAATGATTACCATGACCCTGGCCGCCCGCCCCGTCAGGAAGTCCTCAATGATCGAAGTGGGCGGCATTGAAGACGAAACTAGTCTGAGCCAGCCTGTGTTTATCCGAGGTTATTGTTATCGCTCGTCGTGCACTCCGAATTCCTACCTTCGTAATACTGAAAAGGAGTCATAACAACGAAAAGCTTATTTGTTTTTTTAACTAATATTTTTGCCCATGACGAAAATCGAACGCTATTACAATAAAAAAATTCTACTGAATTGTGGTGGACGTCATTATACCCCTCCCTCTTATGGCTGATTGCTGTGATTGTAGCAACAACAAGTGTTTACTGTCTTTCAAGTGAGGGTCGTACTTCTTGGAAATTTTGTCCCTGTGAAGTTTGATTTCAGCAGATGATTTGGTAGTCAACTACTTGTGTTGTGCATATGCCGCGCTATTCAAGTGTCCAATATTTATTACGTGACATCTTGGATGATATTTGATGTGAAAGATGAGATACTAACAAGAAGTGGAAGATCACTTTGAATGAACTGATATGGAAGTAGTGCGCAGGGAGCGGGGGTACATGCACCAGGATAAAGGAAAGGTTTGACCTTGAGCAACCTACAATCCAATATCGGTTGCATACATGCGTCATTTAAGGAATGTCGTAATCATCAGTGTTCTTTTCCGCTTGATGTTGCTCCCGTCCCATGAATCGTGAGTCAACATTGTAGGCCTACACTAAAACATACGTGCTCTTTTACTTTTACTCAATACTTTGAAGCTGTCCATGATTTTCTGAATCATTTGACAGCCATGACGATAAATCGAACATTTACTACTCGCGGGTACGAAAATTTCTGGGTATTGACATCCCTAGTACTATTAGTCATTCAAGTACCATTACAAGGTCACCCACTTTCACGATCAAAAATACTGACAAAGCAGAAGCCGCCTTAGCTCTTCTTCCTCGCTCTCAATCACCCACACACATTACGCAGATGTTTAGGACATAAATATTGGCTTTTTAAATTTTGAAAAGGGGGAAAAACAGTTACTTTTAGTAGTGATATACATGGAGCCTATTACAATGTATGTAAGACAAACATAACATCAAAGAGGAATAATCCCACCAATTTTACTAAAAGTAAATGTAACAACAAACAATACACCCACTTTTTTACATTTTAGCGACCTGTCAAAAAGTGTTATTTATGACGTGTAGGCTATATTTGACACGTCAATAAAATACCTGTTTTCGACGTTGAGTATTATACCTACCTACCAAACCCTGCGTACTGCACTGGCACCGCGGAACCATTATTGTGGTTTTATTAAGTCTATTAGGCCTATTTGCCTTTCATAATCTCCTAAACAGCTAAACAGAGATATTATAAATTTATTCTATGGATTGATAGTTTTCTCACATTAACGGTTAAGCTATGATCAAGTTTTCTTTTTATGTACCAGTATGAAAAATACTATCAATGTTGAAACTTACCTTGTTGACCATTGATTTGTGCTTATCAAGACATTGGATTGGCTGAATATTCTTTACATCAACAACAACAACTGTATAGTTTGAGCCATATGCTAAGAGACCATGATGACCCCTATGGAAAAAAGTTAGTTTTAGCAAATAGGTACCATATCAAAGTAAGATTTAGACTGACCTCATAATTTAGTTTAGATTTAGTTGTATTGTACAATTATTTCTGCCAGATAACTATCAGTAGTGGCAATATTAAGCCTACCTAAATGCCTACTCCCAAAATTATTTTTAATTCTCCAATCAGAGTCAATCTCAAAACAAATTTGAGAAATGCTTGTTTAACATTAGGCTTGTCATTTGATAATCCATCCCATAAGACCTCGAAATGGTAGATAATTAGTTACTGCATCATTCTGATTAATTATCAATAATTGTACGGCTCACCTGAGAATTTAAATACTTATATACTTTTTGTTTTGTGACTATCTTCCCTCACTGTACACTAGCAAAGCTGATGCTCATAGGCCATAGCGAATAAACCTTTTCTCCTCAAGATTTCAAATTTATGAATTATTCTACAATCTTCTACCCTTTTCCACAGCCATAGGTGTGTGAGGAAAGGGAGGTAAGTCGATAATTAAAGTTTTCTCTTTCTTTGTATGTTTAGTCAAATTAATCTAATATTTATTATATAAACAATATTGACTTTTAAGCATCTGAGAATTTCACCCCAGCCCCAATACAATGCATGCATGATAAAATTACAAGTGTTGCTTTATTTTTGGCCAGGGGTCAGAAAATAATTTCTAGTGAGGTCTGGATACTCTTGAAAATGATATTTGTGTTTCTGTTCAAATGTTTCTGGTATAGGTAGGCCTACTGTAGTATCAAATTTGGATACCCTGAAAAAATATTGTTTTTTATATGTTTTTTTGGTCTGTTTGCTCTCTACCGGAGAACGGTTACTCCTTATTCCGAGTATCAGGATGGTATTCTCAGAGGACACGTGAAACCCTTGAACTTGGATATATGCTACGATTTTGGGAACAGCCAAAGAAATATTTCTTATGAAAATCGCACTATTACGATTCAAATGTTCATAACAAATGTGTTCTTAAAAATAAAAGACCAAACGTTACAAAGATAAAATCATGGAGGCAAGTTTGAACGCAAATTACAAATCAACAACAGTAGGCATATAGCATGCATATATATATATATATATATATATATATATGCATATATATGGCTTATATTAACCAATCAAACATAACAGTTTGCTAACCTTCTGTAAAACTCAAGCTTTAAATAGTCAATATGTTTACATAAAACATACCAATCGATGGCTCCTTGGTTTTGTACATTAGCTGGTCCTGTGATGGTTCTTGCAGCCACACGTGGAATGTGTATTACCACTGGCTTTGGTTGCTCTACAGGTTCTTCAACAGATGGCATCCGTTCCAATGTGAGTTCCCCACGACCAAGTTCTTCCACATTGCTCATTATGATGAGTGTTTTTTGAGTTAAAGCTCTCTAGGCATATATATTTCTTTGATAAGTTGCCCACTATTAACTATAATCTGAAAAATTAAAAAAATGTGATTGAGCATAATTGTCACCACAGGACATTAAGAGCAGTGGCGGCTTTTGCCTTCAATATCAGGTGTGCAATTTCCAAAAGGTAGGTTGGGATAGCTGGGGTCTGGGGCAAATTTGCCGAAATCTAAAATTATTTTGGGGGTCTGTTAATTTAAATGGCCTAAAACGAGTTCTAAGGTAAAATTGTATTCTAAATAACGGTGAAATATGCAGCTAAAACAACTTAATTTTATTAATGCACAAGGTAAGTTCTCACTTTACTTTAACCGGATGTGGATTCGGGTCATTTCTAGAGCAAAATAAAATATTTTTTTGTAGTTTTGTACGATTTTAAATATTTAATAACTAGATACATACTATTACTACACATTGTATTTATCGGTACGTTGAGTTACAGACGAAGACTCCGATTGCCCTCTACCATTGTTTTAAAGTAATCGATAACTTTGTCAATATCAACTGTACGGCAGAGACGTTGTTCCACATTCATTGACAGCAGTGCTTCTAGACGATCCTGGCACATTGTGGTTCTTAATTTACTCTTGACCAGATTTAATTTTGAAAATGTTCTTTCTACCCCTGCCGAAGTTACGGGTAGAGTAAGAAACACGCGTATGTCATATCCCTATTCAAAAACTCCCACCCTTTTGTATTTGGCGTCCACCGCCTACTGGTGTAACCGAACCGGAAAGGGAAATAATAAAGAGAAGATGGAGTAAAAACGGTAATGCTAGAATAATCTTTCTCACCTTGAAATTCCGATGTTCACCCTCTTCCGTTATTTCACAACATAACACTGGCGACGATGAAGGAAAAAACCTAAATTACCTGAGCCTACTCGTGAGTACAAAAAAATTCCATACACTTCATAGTATCTCAAAATGAATCAAGTAGCCCGACCACGTTTCGGTTGAGGTTAGGTTGCCCGCCAATTCGACGTTTTTACAAGTTCCTTCTGAGGAGGTATAAGCGCCTAAACTTCGGAGTTAGTTCGGCCTCTGAAGTTTTTCAAGACACCATTCGGCAGGTGCTAGGCAACCTAAAAGGAGTGCTTAACGTAAGTGACGATATACTTGTGTATGGAAGAACACGCAAAGAACACGACGAAGCTTTGGTATGTGTGCTTAAACGCTTGCAAGACAGAGGTATAACACTCAACAAAAAGAAGTGCCAGTTCACAAAAACTGAGCTAAAATTCTTTGGTTACCTATTTACCAAACAGGGCCTACAGATCGACCCCGAAAAGATCATGGCGATCTCCAACCTTGACATGCCGACCAGTCCAACTGAAGTAAGAAGTTTGCTAGGCATGCTGAACTACTGCGGTCGTTTTCTCCCAGACCTGGCTTCGGTCACAAAACCACTTCGAGAGTTAACTGAGAACAATCGGGAGTGGAAATGGACACAAAAACATACCTACACCTTCAACAAACTAAAATCACAGATGATTAGTGTTGGCTCTCGTTGGCATACTACGATGCCAACAAAGAAACACACTTGCATGTTGATGCCGGTCCCCATGGGGTAGGTGCAATACTATCGCAACAAAGTGGCAAAACGGTGGAGATAGTCGGCTACGCAAGTCGAGCCCTAACAGCGGTAGAGGAACGGTACTCTCAAATCGAGAGAGAGATGGTATCAGCGACTTATGGAATGGAGCATTTCCACCTGTACCTGTGTGGTTCCAACTTTATCCTCCACACCGACTCCAAGCCCCTGGTATCCATTTTCTCTAATCCCAGAGCCTCTCCCTCAGCCCGCATTGAGAGACTACTCCTTCGCACTCAGCCATATCAATTCCATGCCATCCACCAAATCGGAAAAGAAAATCCGTCCGACTACTTATCCCGACACCCACTTCCTTTCACAACGGACAACCGTCGCACGCACAAAGTTCCAGAAGAATACGTAACGTTCTTGTCAGAACAGTCGTGCCCCGCTTCAATGTCCCTTAGCGATGTTGAAATTGAAACTGCAAAAGACGAAACCTTCAAACTCCTGATTGAAGCTTTGCAAGCATCCCCAGGTACAGCCTACAAACTGTGGGAAAAAGAACAGCTAAAACCATACCTGAGAATACGCGACGAACTAACCACGGCTCATGGAGTAGTATTACGCGGGACCAGGCTAGTGATCCCACCTGCTCTCCATGAGACTGCTGTATGCCTCGCACATCGAGGGCACCGCGGAATGGTGAAAACGAAGCAGCTTATCCGAGAAAAGCTGTGGTTCCCCAATATGGACAAACTCGTTCATGATGCAGTAACGTCGTGCATACCCTGCCAGGCAATAACTAAGCCAAAAAAATCGCGAGACCCGATTCGTCCTACTGACCTTCCAGAGGGTGTGTGGGAAAATGTAGTCATCGACTTTGATGGTCCGTACCCTGACGGAAAGTACCTACTAATTCTGACCGACGAATATTCTCGGTATCCCTTCGTGGAAATCATACCATCAACCAGCACTCGACATGTAACACGAGTCTTACAAAAGTTATTCTGTCAATTCGGAGCAATAGTCCAGTTAAAATCTGACAATGGACCGCCATTCAATGGCGCAGAGTTTGCAGCATTCGCCAGAAAAATGGGATTCCGACATCACCGCGTTACGCCACTATGGCCCGAGGCCAACGGGCAGGCAGAAAGATCTGTGGAATCTATTCGCAAGACGGTGTTAGCAGCCCATATGGAGAAGAAGGATCTACAAACTGAACTCGACTACGCTTTAATGAACTACAGAGCTACACCTCACTCTACGACAAACCGATCTCCCTACGAGCTCATGTTCGACCGTAAAATGAGAACGACACTACCCTTAGTAACCCCTAACCTAGAGTGTGAAAACAATGACCAAGACATCCGAGCAAACAATGCAAAACATAAACAAAAGGAAAAATTGTATGCTGATCGAAAGAGAAACACCCAACTTCATGCACTACAACTTGGCGACCGGGTGCTCTGCCGTCAACAAAAGCGCAACAAGCTTAGCACACCATGCGACCTAGATCCGTTTGTCATCATAAAGATCAGGGGAAGCCAGATTACAGCCAAACGCGGACAAAAGTCATAATACGAAACTCGTCTTTCCTAAAGAAGTTCAACACGCTGGAGTCGAGGACACACAACAACAAAGATCAAGAGAGGGATGGTGCTCCGTGGCCAGACGAACCAGATGATTGGGCAAATATTCCAGCAGCAGACCTTGCAGATCCGGATGGAGAAGATCACCCACCGGATAGGGAGGAAGTCATTCCGGAAGAAGATCCACAGCAGGATGAGCCAGGGTATCCAATCTTGCCACCAGCTTACCCGGATGGAGAGGCAGCAGTCCGTCGCAACCCTCCTCGAAACAGACAGATTCCTGAACGTTTCCGTTAAAAAATAACCCTCTGGTATTCGCCTGGCCATCTAGGCTATATACATTTTCATTTTTCATATATGTTAACTTGTAATATCTTAAGAACAATTATTCAGTTCACAACACTAATATTAGTTCAGCCAACCTCCATTTGGTGTCTAAAAATGTAAGTCTAGTATTAGGTTTGATGTCCAAGATATTTATCCTTAAGTTAGAGATTTTGCTTCACAATTTCCTTATATTATTGTAACCTTGTAAGTTGTTCTCTTATTTTCTATTAATATTATTAATCTGAATTTTTCTCTTTACCATCAAGGTCTTATTCAAAGCAGGGAGGAATGTCATATCCCTATTCAAAAACTCCCACCCTTTTGTATTTGGCGTCCACCGCCTACTGGTGTAACCGAACCGAAAAGGGAGAATAAAGAGAAGATGGAGTAAAAACGGTAATGCTAGAATAATCTTTCTCACCTTGAAATTCCGATGTTCACCCTCTTCCGTTATTTCACAACATAACAGCGTAGAACATCTATGAGAGTGTTGTACTAGCAGTCAAGTGATTTTACACTTTCTATTAGTTGGGTGATTGTTGGTTTGATCATTTTCCCACAGGCTCGCCAGCCAAACGTGTCTATTTCCCGCTTACTGCCTAATTTTGGGTCTGTAACCCATAACCTAGAAGATAGCATAATTTATAATATTTGATGGCCTAAAATGCATTTCAAGGTGACTTTGTATCTCAAATGTCAAATTATACACTAAGCGTCTCACCCGCACCGGTACCAGCCTCAGCCTGTTGAGAAGTGCTGGGCACTGATTGTTCCGCCTGAACCTGATTAGTTAGGGCTACTTGTATTTTGCGGTCACTAACACTCTTTTTTGGATGAGCGAAGCAAAGACTTCAATTTCACTGACCCCCAAAAACTTTAGCTCGAGTGTTTTTTTTTTTTTTTTGTCTGTTTGTTCGCTCTCTACCGGGCAAACGGCATAAGCGATCTTGATGAAAATTTGAGGGGACCTTCGAAATCTTTGAACTTAGACTTGCTACGTTTTTGGGTACGATCGAAGAAATATTTCTCATGAATTTCGTACTTTTACGTATTTTTCCGATTTTTAGCGCAATATTTTCGTGACATTTGGGCCGATTCTGACCAAACGGGTGGGGCTACAACGTTCATATTTCAATGCATGGACATTAATGTTATGGTGATGTATTGCTTTTTGAAAGAAAAAGTTGAAAAAGTTAGCCAGAATCCATAGAATAAAGGTTTTAATCTCAGTTTTTTTAGGTTTATAATGACAATTTACAAGTAACAATAGAAACTTGACAACAATCACCTACTGTAACAGGCCGCTTTGCCCTCTGCCCTAAATAAAATTTGTATTAATTAATTTCTATAAAAATATGTAAATTAATTAGTCAATGAGGTTGTGATCATCTTCAATAATAGTTTATTGTCAATATAATATTATTTCAATGTGGTAAAATAAGCCTATGAGCTAGGAATTGTGTCCTAAACAGGGGCATAATTTTTGCTGGGTTAAATTTCACTTGACCTTGGCTGGTAAGAGAGCTGGTTTGGCGATGTATCGGGTGAAACTTTGTCAACCCAGTTCTCAGAATCTCACATTTCGATTCGATTCTAAGCGGGAGATTCGTATGCACCAATGAGGTGGCTGTGTGCGAAGTAAATGTGACAAGCAAAGCAAGGGTTGCATATGTTGCAACGCTGTGCACTTGTTCCGTTAGAAATATCTGTGTACAACTAGCGGCTACAATCTGGAGATAAATGATGCTATCGGGGATTGGTTCAGTCGGCAAGACGCCGAGCGCTAACCAATCAGAGATGAGTATTATCCAGTAGTGCGGCGCAACCTGTTGTTTTGCGATGTCGAGGGAAGCAAGTCGACCCCGAGAGCGAACGGGGCTCGCCCACTAGTGTTTGGTATCCGATTGAGTGTACAGGTGCTTTACCTAAGTGCGCGTTGCGACACAATCCGAGTGATAAATTCGCGGAATAAGCCAGGATGGCAGTGTTTATACGAGTGAGGGAGAGGCACAGAGGAAAGTCTGTAAGTTTGATCTAGACACTTTTAACCATTTATATCGAAAAATAGCGGAGATTTGAGGGGGAAAGAGTATCTATCACGCCATATGGTCGCCCCAAGCCGCACACCATGACGACCACGCTATTCCTCTGATTTCCTCTTTAACCATCTAGGCCATACCTAAACCTGTCAAAATTCATTCCTTTCGGAAACCAAGTTAGAAACCAATCAACCCGACCACGTGGAGACACGAGGAGGTCCTAGGAACCTAGCAACCCATATCTAGTAGGCCCACCTCATACTGAGGGTTTTCCTACGTTGCTTTTCCTGCAAATCCTTCCGACGCCGACACGACGATCGTTAGCACCGTTGGATCGCCCACGCGAGCCAGTGCGTGAGGCAGAGGGAAGTGCCAGATAGATCGCTATCTGATGAGCAGTTCGGAGAGTCCAGCCTACACATAGAGGTATTCGACGCCGACGCGCAACCAGTCCGCCTCCCAAACCAGGGGACGCCGACGCAGGTTTCCGCCTCAAGCCAACTTTTCCCTCCCCCCACCAATGCTTCGTAATACGTGTGCATCTACGCGTCATCCACACCAACCATGAGGTCTACGAAAGGACATACAGTGTTGAGTACCAAATTCATGCAATAATTTTAAGACCATCTCAACTGTATTACTATTTTAATTTTCATTTAAAGGGGGTATTTACCAAAGCGTTGGATCCAAACTTAAAATCACTTTTGTTAATCATGTTATTGTTGTGTAACCTGTTTGCTGAAACAAATTATATCACGGAATTCCAATCTTTAACAGTGTACGAGTGAATCACCCAGGATGTCCCTCGTCATATCACTTTCAACCTCCTTTATTTATCAGGCCATCAGCCGACCCATAAGTTTAGAACAAAGTAACTTATTTGATAACTAGGCTAAGCAGGTGTACCAGTGATCCACCACGCACAGCAGCCGCAGCCAGCCGCAGGCATCTCTCTAGGAGACCCAGGGGTCCGGTGAGCCTAGTGTGTACCGAGTGGTATGGGAATACCCTGCGGGACACACGGTAATTGGTAACTTGTCATTGCATTGGCTATTTATTGTTATTTTGTGTCAGGACAATCTCTCTTCAATATCATCATTATCAATCGCTTTGCAGCTAATGAGCAGAGCAACTTGTAATAATAATCAATTGTTATTACTGGCGCCCAATAACCGAGCAGAGAGTGATGGGATTTTAGCAATTAAGGAGACTCGAAAGCATTAAAGTACTTTTGTCCAGAGTATTTAGAGCCCGACAGTTACTTATACTACAATGCATTCAAAAAGTACTTGCAAAGGAAAAGTGGTCCTACGCAAACTAAAAACTTACAAAAAAGCTCATCCATCAACGCGGCGGGACTTTAAGCGTTTTCCTAGTTAAAAACGAGAATGTGATCGATTGTTACATTGTAAAAGCGCACTGTAAAATCACTAAACACTCGAAAAAAATTAGGGATGGGATTTGACCGGTCAAATTCAAATTTGGTCAATTGACTGGTCAATTGACGGTCAAATGTAAAAAATCATAAATTTTATTTTATTAAATAATTAGGCCTAGTATATTTATTTTTTAAATGTTGTGGTGACAAAAGCTTTTTTTATTTAAAAGCTTGTTAAATGCATATTAAGTGGCATATCATCATCGTCATCATCATCGTCGATGCTGTCATCAGTCCCTTTCTCCGATTCAGCTTCAGCTTACCCAGAAGCTATTATATTCTTGTCTATTACAATTCATAAATAACTACCTACATAATAAATAATAATTAAAATAAAATATTACCTAATTATAATAATGTATTAGAAACCCATGGAACGACCTGCCGCCCGCCCTCAAAGACTGCCCAGTAAGTCATTTCCCTTCCATGTGTAAGGAGTACTTATGGGAGAACCATCTACAAGTGCCGTGTTAGTTTCACGTGCTTAAGCAAGGCTCTTCGCGGCACGAGACTTCCACAAAGATATCAAGTGTTTTAGCAAAATATTTGCTAGCGTCGACGCCTTTTCTTGTTGTTAAAAAATGTAATAATAACAAGGATAAACAACAATAATAATTGAAAAATAAATAAATAAATGTTATCGTTTACATAACAATTCAAATTGAATTCAAATATAAAAATTCAAATAATTTTAAGTTTTAAATGCAATATAGGCCTACACATGTTATCTTTAAGTCAATTGACTGGTCAATTGACCAAAAGTATTTGACCAGTCAATTGACATTGTGCAACCCTAAAAAAAATGAAAAGCGTCAACATAAACAAGCGCGCCTAGGATCTTACAATTAAGGAGCTCGGGTCCGACAACCGTTTGCTTCCTTCCAGAGCTTTGAACTTGAAACTTGAGGGTAGAAATGAGATTTTAAGTGTGCAACCGGATATTGCTTATAATTAATTCTAAATGCTTTATTGCCACAATTTATTTGAAACTCGAAAATACGCACGTTTTCTTCTGAGCAGGTCGCCGACAAAAGCCTCATATAACTCAAAATGGACTTATAATTTACAACTAAATAGGTCATAACCTATCCAGAAGCACGAAAATATCGTAAAACTACTGCATTGTATTTTTAGAAGGGAATTGAATGAATGGGTGGTTGTGTCGGTCCATTGATAAACAAGGGATTGGTTGGCCGAGGTCGCGCTAATGGGCTCTGCCACCGAACCCTAACAAGCTCAATTTTATTTATGACATTTTATTACCGTCTTCAAAGAGCGTTTCACTGTCAACACGTGTCTATCCCATACCGGTTGGAGGCCTGGATTTTGTATTTTTGCGAGTGGATTACTGACTCTGACTCACAACTGGTAAATTTCCACTCTCAAATTGCGAGCTTGCGAGTGGAATTTTCGATGCTTGAAATTACAAATCAGTGGGTGGTCGCGGAACCCGTAAGCATCGCTTACCTTGCACCATAGGGAGTTACGCCACTCTGGTAGCATAAATTTCTACACAAGCTCTTGGAAATCACCCGTAGAGTGTAGGTGTAGAAATTGGGGCGCAATATTTGAAGAGAAACAGATGAAAATATGACGAAAGACACAATTCTTGCAATGACAACCAATATAACTCCCAAAATCAATTCATTAGAAACCGATTCGGAGTATTTCTTATGGGCAGGGTACTCTAACCTCAAAAAGGATAACCACTAGGCCTAATTAAGTTTTATGTTCCAAACAACTTGTTACGACTACGACTACGTATATCACGCACGCCAAAGCGCCTTGGTTGAAATCGCCTTCAACGAATTCGATTTGGAATCGGCCCATATATCACGCCACTACAAAGCGCGTTCTTCCAAGTCGGTTGCAGAGTGCAGAGTCCACGTAAGCTCAAGGCAAATTGGTTCCTTCCAAGTTGATTCTAAAAGCGAGTTGAACGGAAGCGTTTCGAGGCAAATTCAACCGCATATAGCCTAGCCTACCCTATCACAGTTTGCAATCGGCTGGAACCAAGGCGATATCAACCATGGCGCTTTGAACGTGCGTGATATACGTAGGCCTAGTCATGGTCTGATATTAGACCTATACGATTAATTTGACTCATTTAGTGCCTTCAACATGTAGCCTAGGCCTAGGCTACTGTTTGTTTGACAGTTCAATGTGGGGAATCTAGGCCCTAGGCTTTGTGTATCCAATTGCAATGTCCTAGCTAGGCCTAGCTTAAAAAACGTTTGGTTATCCTGGGTAAAGTGTAGTGTAGGGCCTATTGATTTGAAGGCCTAGGCCTAGGCCTAGGGCCTAGGCCTAGTGTAGCCTAGGCCTAGGCCCTAGGCCTAGGCTAGTCTACATCTAGACACAAGCTGTAGCCCAAGGACTACGGATACGAATAGCCCTAGCAAATGAGTTATTATGAATGATTGATCGATACCTACACAAAGAATTTCCTTGTATATTAGATTCGGCCTTGTTGGGCTGTGCAAGCAAAGGTGCAAGTGCAAGTGTCATTTCACAGCTGACCCATGGTGGTTGGCTGTTGCGTACATTAGCGTAAACAACCAGAGCTAGGGCCTACCAACAGAGGAAAGTATTTTGAATTTATTTATCTATTCAATCATCACCATCAGGCATCAGCGCTATGTTTTGACATATTATTCTTTAAAATATATGATTTATATATCTTTAAAAACATAATTAAAAATAAGCGTAGGCCCTAGGCATTGTATTAAAGACGAAAAATCGTAGAAGACCCTACACCCAAGGCCTATGTAATTATTTTGTGACGAAGTTGGTAAAACGTCAATGGCTTCCCCCCCCTGGCTTCAGCTAGAGTTTCAGCATGCTGCACTGCAAGTAGAAATTTAACGTGTATGCAAATAATATCAAGTAAAAATGTTAAGAACACTAGGAACATGCAACAAATGTTTGGACTTCAATTTTGTTCCGAGTTACATTAGTTATCAAAGTTTAAGGTGGAGGCGGAAACCTCGATGGTTGCCGGTGGCCCCAAGCAAAATTTTTCGCGTGCCCGAAAGAACACAAGTTTCTGAAGAAGACAAAGTCGAGCTGAGGCGGCTACATAACAATTATAGAACTCAAACCCGCGCCATCAGGTTAGCTTTTCTTTGTCGTCTTGAAGGCCTGACCATGCCCTTGCAAATGCCTCCCTAGGCCAGGCCCCCTAGCTTGCCTAGCTAGGGAACTCTTTCGGTTGGTAGGCCTAGGGTAGGCCTAGGCCTAGGCTAGCCTATGGACAGTTTTGGGTCAAGGTAGGCCTAGCCTACCTACTTAAAATTTAAAATAGCGACGTTAAAGGTTTTGTAGGTAGGCTACCTACAGTCCTACACATAAAAAAACTGTCCATACCAACCGAAAGAGTAGCTACCGCCCCTAGTTGCTGTTTATTTTGTGGCTAGGCCTAGGCCTAGCCTAGGCATGGCTTGGGCAACTTTGCAAGCCTTTCTCTCCTAGGCTTTGGCTAGGTAGGCTAGCCTACACAACATACAATAGGGCCTAGCTGCACTTTAGATGAAAGTGCCTTGGTTCCAATCCAGCCGGTTGCAGACTGATAGGGCTAGGCTACATGTTGAATTTGCCTCTAAGCGCTTCCGATCAATTCACTTTTGGAAGCGACTTTGAGGGAACCAAACCGGAACTTTTTCGGCTGGTATGGACCGGTTTTACAAAACTACTTGCGCTAGGTTGGCCGAACTAGGTAACTAAAAGTAAACAATCAAGAATACAATTTAAAACCATACAAATACGTTACAAAACATTAAATATGAACAAGTAGGGCTACTATAGGCTACGTACAATTAAAATTTTACAACAAATACAACAAGAAAACTTGAATAACAAAACTATAAATATATCAAATGGTCCAGCATTAGCTATGCGTTGTTGGCCTACTGGACAGTGCTGGCGTAAAGCCAGCAGGAAACAGAATCCAGCCGTACACTTAGGCCTATGGTGCGTGTGCATAGGCCTACACGGCTTTAGCTAGATCGCAATCGGCTCGAAGAAAGTACTCGTAGTGTGTGTGATGGGTATGAGCAGATCCCACTTAGGCCTACTATTTTTATTAGGGCTAGGCAAAAACATCAATATTTCAATTAGGGAAGACGACCGGTACTACCTGCCCGACGAAGTCGGGTCGTGTTTCCACTACCCGTTTACCCGTAAAACCCGGTTCCTGAATTGAGGTGTCACATTGTAGGTGGAAGGCTAATGTAAACATGCGCTTTCTCATATCTTTTGTGCTTAGCGGCGTTTTTCTTTTGAATTATAATGTCCTTTGTTCATGCCGCCGACTTGTGGCAGTGTGCTGAGTATGCCCCCCCCCCCCCCCCCCCCTCCTGCCTAACCACTTGTGCGATCTTCCAGAGATTATACCGCGTAGGCCTAAATAATTACCACAACATCACTTATGTTTTCAATCTGCTAGAAGTCAAAACTTAAAAGCTATCACCCATGGTGATAAATCTTTCCTTATCTTGTTTACTCTCGTTCGGGCTCCAGTCCCGCGCCCCGAGCCAACGCATCGTGAGTCGTGACCTTGACTTGACTGTGACAAGATATAAAGCAGATGCAACCGAACAGTGAGTGTTATCTTAATGGCCCGCTGCTGTTCCTCTTTCGTGATTATGAAATACTACTTCATCGGCACGTCATTGTTTATAGAACAGCATTACGTCGTCCTGAGATATTACGATAATTGATTAGCGCGTTTCTTCACAGTTCATTAGACACCCCACACGATTTTTTGTGTTACTACCCGGGTAGCCCGCGGGTAATGTGGACGGGTACCGGGTCGTAAAAAAGTCAGGTTTCGTCATCCCTAATTTCAATACAATATCGATATGTAGGCCTAGGCCTATGTGGGAATATTTTCGATATCAATATTTGGCTTCATATCAAAATTTATACAAAAACATACTAGGCCTAAAATTCGTAATTTTGGTGGAGGTGCCGGGTAGGTAGTCAAAATTGATTAATCCTGGCTGGTACATATAGTGGAGGTGCCGGGTCATACAACGCGATTGTGAGATGATAAAAATCGTGATACCTTAACTTAAATCCTGATCCATTTTTTTTTGGGGGGGGGGGGGATTATTTTTTTTGCAAACAATTTAATACAACCTTAATACCGGTACCTATCGTAATCATATCAAAGATTTTCGTGTGATATCGATAGTTGAATGATATGTCAATGTCATAGCCCAGCCCTAATTTTTATGATGACGATTTCAACCGAAGCGCTTTGATGTGTATAGGCCTATAGCATTGAGCACATGTAGGCCTAGAATATTATCCCCCACAAATACAAAAATTTGTAAAAAAAAAAAACGGCAGCCAAGCTCTCCTTCAAAAGTCTTCCGACTGTGAATGCTGTGAGATATAGAAGTTGTGCCAAGCTTTTCATTCTTTCTCCCTAATTTCGCATTGAAAAGAAGTAAGATCATTTCGCCTGTTGACGAGCGCCAAGCCAACCATTTTTGTGGTAAAAAAGTAAAAGTTTTAAACTCAAAATCATAAAAAAATGCTTGGCCATTAAATTTGGTTTATTACGAGAACTGTAAAAAGTCATTGGCCAAGCAATTTTTTTATGATTTTGAGTTTAAAATTTTTACTTTTTTTAGGCCTACCACGAAAATGGTTGGCTTGGCGCTCGTCAACAGGCGAAATGATCTTACTTCTTTTCAATGCGAAACTAGGGAAAAAGAATGAAAAGCTTGGCTCAACTTCTATATCTCACAGCATTCACAACTTTTGAAGGAGAGCTTGGCTGCCTTTTTTTACAAATTTTTGTATATGTGGGGGATATTACACATCTTTTTGCTGTTTGTTTCCCATCAAGGCGTGAATAATGGACTTTGAATGATTAAATTTGTTAATTTGAGAATTGTTTTTTGACTTTTTGGGCCCACGGTCCCCTCAAATTTGCCCCTTTGTGTTTTGGGCGCTAGATATTTATAATGGTTAAGAGCATGTTTAATTTCAAGTTTGTACAAATTACTACCTACGCCTGAGTAATCACGAGTTTTAATTTTCATTTTGATTTTCCCCGGTCCCTATTGCCCGGTTTTGGTTATGAAAGCTTAAGTGATTACACATGAGGGACATCTAAGTGTGATCTAAGTTTCATAGTTCTAAGATTTACAGTTTTCTCTGTATAGGCCCTAGCGTCTTATTCATAAGAGTACGGAATTACCTAGCTTTTGATAATTTTGATTTTCTCCAGTACCCGTTAACCAATTTTGCTTCCCATATTCAAAAGTAGGCCTAGGTAATAAATAATGATAGATATCGAAGTGTATTCCACGTTTGAAACTTCTCAGTCATAGGCCTAGCGTTTTCTTTGAATGATTTATATTTTTAAGTTCAGAGTTGTTTTTTGACATTTTTGGGCTCACGGTCTCCTCAAATTTAGTCCCTTGTGTTTTGGATGCTAGATATTTATAATGGTTAAGAGCATGTTTAATTTCAAGTTTGTACAAATTACCACGCCCTAGTACTAATTAGTAATTACGTGTTTTGATTATCATCCAAATTTTGATTTTCTCCGGTCCCTGTTCCCCTATTTTGGTTTTGAAAGCAAAAGGCAAAGCATCTGAGGTAGGCCTACATCTAAGTGTGGTCCAAGTTTCAAAGTTCTAAGATTTACCGTTTTCTCTGTTAGTTAGCTAGCTAGCCAGCCAGCCGGAAGGTTTTCGACGATGTTGAGAGCCTTTTTTAACACGGAACGGGTTATCGGATCGATTTGATTTTTTTTTTGTAGGTCATGGACCACATATCAGGTCATATACCGAGTTTCAAGATTGTAAATCTTTCGGGGCGGCGTGTGCAGATAGCTGAAAACCCCCCAACTCTGGTAGCTGTATACAGGGCCGCGAGTTCGTCGTCGCCTAAGCAGTCTCATGCGCTTGGCTGCGGGCGACGGTCATACTCCTTGCCCTAGATCAGTTGTAGACCAACATTCACAACTTAGTGAGGCCTACAGGTAGCATCTACTTAACTGACATTTAAAACCAATGACAACAGGCTTCATCTCTAAGCATTTCATTTACTTTCCTAGGCCTTACATGTTTACTTATGAAAAGTTTTTTATTGTAGTTTCTTCTTTTGTTGAGGTGTTACCTGTTTGAGGAAATAGCCAAAACTACTTCATCAAGTGAAGTAGCTCAGTTGGAAGCAAAGGCAGAAGATGAAGAACATAACAGGTGCATGAAAGAAAACGAGACATGGAATGCTCAAATAGCTTTATTAAGAGATGCCCGCCTGATTGCTCAGTCTGCGGACGCCAAAGAAAACATCTTGAATCGAATTATAGCACGGGAACAACTTGAGCAAGAACAGCTTGAAAAGGTTGAGCAGATTGTTCGAGAAGAGAAGGTTAGTAAATTAAGTTACCTTACCTAATACCTAGGCTATATTACCGATGGTCAATCAATGCTGTAAACTGGTGAGTTATGCCGATATGGCTTAAATTTGTTGCGGCGTAAAACGCACGAATGCGGTTGCAATGGCAGTTCTTTACAATGTGTTCTAGAAACAGAGTCATAGTACTAATCTAAGGAATGCCTTTATTCATAGCCTGCCTTACAGATTTAGACTGAATTATTATTTTATAAGACTACGACTAGTAGTAGGGTCTATGTCTTGTGTTTTCATCATGTTAAAGGGGCTAAAAACCCCAAAAATTATTTTTTACCACGTGATCTATAGCACAATACTACACTTAAATGACCGTTTAAAAATCATATCTTGTAACTGTGATTTAACACGAATTTTTTGAATTTTTTTGATCCAGAAATTT
This sequence comes from Sweltsa coloradensis, assembly GCA_024449915.1. Taxonomy (NCBI): domain Eukaryota; kingdom Metazoa; phylum Arthropoda; class Insecta; order Plecoptera; family Chloroperlidae; genus Sweltsa; species Sweltsa coloradensis. Next base: position 10,207 of record JAMZAV010003657.1, on the reverse strand, counting down.
GCGAAAATTGGTGTTTTGGGAAATTTCTTAAATTTCGGCTTTAACCTTCTTCTTTTTTGGTCCACATAGATACTAGAGCATAGTACCTACCAATCTAAAATGCCCCTTTAAAACATCGTGTCTTGAAACTGTGCCCAAATATACCCTCAAACACGCAAAAATATGCATTCCAAAATCACACCCCATCTTGGTAATCAGCATATTTTGACCGAACTACTTGCACAAATTACAAAACAAAATATGGAGAATTTACAGAAAAGGCTGTAAAGTACGTCAATAATGGTCAATATTTTTTTTGATCAAAATCCTCCAAGGTCACGGGGCATAAAGATCGTCCCCATGTTATTTCTTATGGGAGATTTTTGCCGATGGGACCTAGCTCTAAAATATCATGTTGACAATTTTTTGGGAGGTCATGGTGGCCCCAATAATTTTTCTGTTAATTGCTAAATTCATTATTATTTAGTAGGGATGACGAAACCCGACTTTTTTACGACCCGGGTACCCGTCCACATTACCCGCGGGTTACCCGGGTAGTAACACAAAAAAATTGTGTGGGGTGTCTAATGAACTGTGAAGAAACGCGCTCATCAATTATCGTAATATCTCGGACGACGTAATGCTGTTCTATAAACAATGACGTGCCGATGAAGTAGTATTTCATAATCACGAAAGAGGAACAGCAGCGGGCCATTAAGATAACACTCACGCATATCTGCTTTATATCTTGACACAGTCAAGTCAAGGTCACGACTCACGATGCGTTGGCGCGGGGCGTTGGTGAGGGGGGGGGGAGGGACTGGAGCCGGAATTAGAGTAAACAAGATAAGGAAAGGTTTATCACCATGGGTGATAGCTTTTAAGTTTTGACTTCTAGCAGATGGAAAACATAAGTGATGTTGTGGCAATTATTTACGCAGTATAATCTCTGGAAGATCGCACGAGTGTTTAGGCAGGAGGGGAGGGGAGGGGGGGGGGCATACTCAGCACACTGCACAAGTCGGCGGCATGAACAAAGGACATTATAATTCAAAACAAAAACGCCGCCAAGCACAAAAGATATGAGAAAGCGCATGTTTACATTAGCCTTCCGCCTACAATGTGACACCTCAATTCAGGAACCGGGTTTTACGGGTAAACGGGTAGTGGAAACACGTACCCGTACCCGACTTCGTCGGGCGGTACCCGTCATCTTCCCTATTAATTAGCCTGAATGAAATATATTTTTTGAGTCTAGCGGTTAAATACCCCTTTAAGACTCATGCTGGTTAGAAACGAATAGCCCTACCTACTATAGGCCTACCCAGAAAGTTTAGTGAACCTACCCTGGCACCTCATGCAGAAGGTAGGCCTACTTCAGTTAGGGGAGCCTACCTATTATGTTCTTATTATTGTCTTGACAGGACGTACTAACAGACAGCATTACATAATGAGAAATTTCTTACACAGCAGGCCTAACCTATCAGAATTCAGACTAGAAGCAGAAAACAACAGAGCTACCAACCATTTGCCCAATCCTCCTGCAGTGCCAACATACGAAGTGTATGCTGCTTGCTACAGCCACAAGGGGGCTTGGATAACAGTTGTGGATTGTTTCCTGTTTTATTGGCCTTTCATTAGTATGTACTTGATCTGTTTCAGATGAAAGCCCAGACTTTCATTACAGCTGATAACATCGACAAAGCTATTGAGGAAGCATTAGCAAATCCTGTGGACCCTAACTTTGCAATTGATTTAGAGGGCAATATATACCATGGGAGATATACACGACCTGAAAAAATCCCAGAGAAAGAGAAGAAGATTCAGGCTTCTTCCTCCTAGATTCCCAATTTCACAAAAATCTAATGAAGAAGCTCAGTGGGTTACATAAACAATAAGACATAACAGTGATTTCTAGTGAAAACTGCATTTCTTAGATGTGTTTAGACTTAACAGTTTGATCTGTAGTGTAAGTGTGTCACTATTATAAAGGGCATAGCATATAGTAGGTAAAAACACTTAACGTTTCACAAAAATCTGATTATAGAATTTGAGAATCATATGGAGAAAAACAATGTAGGCCAAGATTATTGGTAAGATCAAGTAGATGGCCCATAATTTGTATCATGTAGGTACAGTATATTGTGTAGGCCTACCAATACTATACTTTTTCTCGATTTGGTTAGTCGGGAACATGGTCGGGAACACTCCCGTGGATGTAATTGTTTTTATCAGGGCGGACTTTTTTAATTTCTAAATTGTTGTAAATAAAATCAGTGATGTACAGTCTGATAAGATTTTGTTTTTTACCTCAACAAATAACAAGCCATTTTCAGCTAGAGCACAGTTCAGCAGGATACCTCTGAGTCAGGTTGTATGGAGATTGTAGATACTTATTAACTAGGTCACTTTGCAAACACCTTTTTTATAGCTGCATTGATGAATGAGTGCTTTTAAGAATGTATGCCTGCATGGTTTCAGTTTTGTTTTTCATTGTTAACAATCTACAATCCAACAATACAAGACAAGCTTGTGAAAATACTCATAGCGAGCACATGTTGAGTTACTAGGAAAACGCTTAAGTCCCGCCGCGTTGTTGGATGAGCGTAATTGGTGCATTGAGCTGCCATGTGTTACGCGGATTTTCTGTTGTTCTGTGAAAAAATCATTACTTAGTCGAAGATTTTTTTTAAATTAAATTAAATTAAATAAAAAAATAACTTAATTTTTTTAATTAATCGTAATTTTTAACAAAGAAAAAAATCGTAAAATTGCAATTTTCATAAGAAATAAATATTCGATTGCGCTCAAATTTAACACGAATATATTAATTCATGAAATTAAGGTTCTGTGAAAAAATAATTACAATAGGATAAAGCATGTAGGTGTAATAAGTCAAAGAATTGTTTTAAAAAAGAAAAAACCCGTAAAATTTCGATTTTCATGAGAAATAATTTTTCGATTACGCTCAAATTTCGCACGAATATCTTAATTCATGAAATTAAGGTTCTGTGAAAAAATCATTACAATCGGTTAAAGCATGTAGGTGTTATAAGTCGAAGAAAGTTTTTAAAAATCGAAAAAAATCGTAAAATTGCGTTTTTTATGAGAAAAAATTTCCCGATTGCGCTCAAAAACGTGGCAGTTCTAAGTTCAGAGATTTCAAAGGCCTCCATGAAATTTCATCGCAATCGGAGTATCGGTTTTGCCGGAATCGTGCTAACAAACAGACAAAAATACAGAAAAAAAAACATTCCGGATTTTTTTCTCCAGTGTAGTGAAATGGAATCTTCGCTTCGCTCGCTACGCTCATCCAACAAAACCCTGTATTCGAGTGTAAAATAAGTAAATATGCCTACACCCTGTATGTAATTTTGGAGTTTGGAGTTTGACAATAAAATGTAGCTCGTCCCTCGGAGAATAAAATGTCCATTACATTATTGTGTTTATTTTACACACTAAATGTTTTTAGTATCTATTTCCTGTCCAATACCAGAGGTATCCTACTCCATGAGCAGTTTGTTAATTAACTAAGGACACATCAACCGTTAGGTCATAATGCACCACTGTAGCCTAGGGGATGTGGGGGGAGGAGCCATGCTGTCAGAACCAGCCACGGGTAAGGAGAGCACGTCGCGGTCGGCATCGTCTTTGTCATCGTTCGTGGTGTCATGGTCGCCAAGGGAAGTGGGAGAGGTTCCCGACAACGAGTGCCACAGCTCGCCTCTAGTTTCGGGGAGTATACTCCCCTACACTAGCTGATATTGGTGAGGTGCAGACTTTTTCTCTTGAATCGCCTTTTACAATTAGCAGAGCCATGCTCTGGGCCATTAATGATATTGATTATTCTTTGCAATATCGATTTTGCAGTGAAAATGAACCATAATATGGTTATGTATTATGTAGATGAACTGATAGATATCCATGCATCATATTATTGCTTTAAATTTAAAACATTTAATATTTCTGCTGTGGTCACTCTCACGTGCCAATGCCTTTGTCAAAGAATCAAGTATGCACACAATGATAGAGTGATACTCCATTATGCAACATCATTAGCTCGTTTTTTATTAATATTATTACTGATTCATAGCACAATTGTCGTAAAAGTTTGCCCCAACTATGTCCTTAAAGCGGGTTTATACTTAAAAACCTTATATTCATTAATATTATTATTAGACAAGTGAGCGCAGCGAACGAAGTCTTATAATTCAAGATAAACAGCACCTATTCTGTGATGATGTGTGTGATTGTGCGCCAAAAATCGGCTGAATCGCTGAACCTATTGCGCTAAAATTTTATACACACATCCGGTACGAGTTTACTGAGAACTACTAACAAAATGAGCAAAATCCGTTGTGATTTAAACCTTTAAGAAATAATAAACTGGGAAATAGACTGAAAACGAGTAGAATTTAATTTAACAACAATGGTCTTGTTCTTGGAGAAATCATGTTTTATTTGTCAGGCTGTGAGTGCATGCAGTGACCAAGGTGTATCGAGTCTTGCACGCTCAAGGTTCTCCCAAATCCCGCTGGGAGATTGAGCAAACCTTGCAATCTTTACACGTATTTTGTACTGGCCATGTTTTTCCATAGTATTGCTTGCATTTCAAAACATGTTGTATACTTTTTTTAAAATACAATGCAGAAATTGATAAATCTTTCCCAACAAGGGGTTTGAACTCAGGTCTTCCACATTTCGGGTATAAGGGCGCCTTAGCCAACTAGACTAGGAAAACGCCAAAGTCGTTAAAGACGAGTGAGCGAGACAGCGCAGCAGAGTGAGGGAACGTTTGCATTTAAGTTGGTTGATATTGATGTAGGTATAAAATATAAATTATAGTGTATTGAGTTTAGTTGGTATACTAATCATCAGGCACCATCATTTTTCACAATAACCTCCTGCAAGCCACCTGGTCTCTTTGAGGGCTAATATTAAATTTGTAATATTAATATGTGAATATATGAATTATGAACTGAACTGAGAAAGGTGCATTAACTGTAAGGTCATAATGCGCTACTAGGCTAGGGAGGAATTACCCATGCTGACTTGATCTGGCCTTATGTAGGAAAAGGAATGTTTCCGGGTACTCAACACATGGCTCACTCACTCATCAAACGACAACTTTGGCGTTTTACTAATTATCATTATTAGGAGGGTGCTTTTACAGCTAAGATTATTCGTGCCTCAGTATTCCACCGTGCCTTGAAGCTAAGCCAGTGCACGAGCACTGACAATTTTTTGTCTCTCTCACTCTAGCCAAAGTGCAAGAGCAAATAAATAAAATAAATTCATATTTAGAGTCTACCCACTCAGTCGCAGAACTGATTTTCAGTAGGGGACATTAAATTTCAAGACAACACCAAGCCAACCCTGTAGGCACCAACACCATCAATGAGCAAACAATGACCAACTAGAGATCAGCATATTTAAGTTGGAAACACCGATCAATCAAGCTGGACACAATTCCACCTGCGGATAGCACCAGAATCAACAAGGCTGCTTCAGAACAACCTTAGAATTTCTCAAGTGCCAAGCGATGGCCGCCGTAGCAAGTCAGTTCTATGCAGTTGGATTTACTATTCACGTGAACTTGTGATAGTTACAACCCAACACTTTTTGCATTTTTAATGTGCATAAACATTTTTCAAAAAAAAATGTTGAAAAGCTCTCGCCATCAAGTACTGAGCTCTCTCCTCTTGCCTCTAAGTCTCCTGCATGGTATCCTTCCATCTCTTCCTTGGTTTTCTTCTTCCTTCTTCAATCTGTCTTTCATACATTTTCTTGGGCATCCTATCTTCCCCTATTCGTTTCATATGTCCATACCATCTCAACAGTGTACTTCCCATCCTGTCACTTAATTTCTCTACACCCAGCATTTCTCTAATGTCCGCATTTCTTATTTTGGCCCTTCTCCTCTTGCCCACTGTACTCTTCAGGAATCTCATCTCTGCCGCCTGCATCTGACTCCTTTCGATCTTACATTGTCCAGGTTTCTACTGCATACGTAAGGATCGGTTTTAAGTTTAACTGAATAGGATAGACGTTAAATAAATAAATAAAAAATAGGTTTTATATGGTGTCATTTACAATGAATAGGTATTTTATTTCCCTATCCCATTCCCACACCAGGCCTTTCACACACTGGTAGAAGTTACTGGCCTTTTGTATTCTGATGCCAATCTCCTTTTTAATCTTTCTACTTAAGTTGCCATTACTTCACTCCCTAGATACGTAGCTAAAACTATCCACCACTTTCAGGCTCAAAAATAAATAAAAATGTAATTAGTATATATTTTTTAACTAAAAGTTTGCTTTAAAAAAAACTCCCCAATGTTACCACAATGTTGAAAATTGCAACAAAAAAACTATCTTGTCCTGCCAACTTACAAAAAATGAATTACTGCAAAAAATTAAGTATTACGGAGAGAGCTTCACTAAATTGGATTTCATTTGAGGAGCATAAAAGATGGATGCAAAACATAGTGAGCCAAAATGAGGAGCATGAATGGACCTTCCTAAAACATATTTTGGAATCATTATAGCTTTAATACTTTGGTGTTGGCAAAGATTTGTATTTGTATTTGTATTTTGTATTTGGTTTCTTCCCCTACAAATGACTAAAGTCGGTGGTAGGTTTGTTTTCTCCTTCCTTCCTTCCTTCCTTCCTTCTTATTGGATGAGCGTAGCGAGCGTAGCGAGCGAAGTGAAGACTTCAATTTGACTTTCTGTTTTTTTGTTTGTTTTTCACTTACGTTACCCCAAGAAAAATAGCTCGGGTGTTTTGTTTTTTGTTAGTTTTTCTGTCTGTTTGTTCGCTCTCTACCGGGCAAACGGCATATGCGATCTTGATGAAAATTTGACAGGACCTTCGAAATCTCTGAACTTAGACTTGCTACGTTTTTGGGTACAATCGAAGAAATATTTCTCGTGAATATCGTACTTTTACGATTTTTTTCGATTTTTTTCGTGCTATTTGGGCCAATTCTGACCAAACGGGTGGGGCTACAACGTTCATATTATACATGGACATTAAGGTTATGGTGATGTAGTACATTTTGAAAGAAAAAAATCAAAAAGTTAGCCAGAATCTATAGAAATAAAGCTTTTAATATAAGTTTTTTTGATTTTTTGTGCGATATTTTCGTGTCATTTGGGCCAATTCTGACCAAACGGGTGGGGCTACAACGTTCGTATTATACATGGGCATTAAGGGGATGGTGATGTAGTACCTTTTGAAAGAAAAAGTTAAAAAGTTAGACAGAATCCATAGAAATAAAGCTTTTAATATAAGTTATTTACGGTAAATAATACCAATTGACAAGAAACAATAGAAACTTGACAACAATCACCTACAATGCGTAGGCAACAAAACAAAGCACTTGCAAAAGTAAAGATATCCCACGCAAACTAAAAACTATAAAAAGCTCATCCATCAACGCGGCGGGACTTGAGCGTTTTCCTAGTTGTAATTCCATTTCCTTGTTCCTTCATACTTAGTCATTCCCCTTCTACATAGGGTAGGCCTATCCCTTCTTCTAGGCTTGCCTTATTCACTCTTCTCTAATCCTTTGCACTTATGCACTTTACATGCCCAGTTTCTTTCATCTTGCCCTTAGCTTCCCCTTTCTCTCTCTCTTCATATCCCATCATGGGCATGATCTAGTCTTGCCTGTTCCCTAGACCCTGTTCAGGATTTACCTTCGGCAGCAGCTTCATTTGTTTCTTAAAGCCTTTAACGGTTTTCTCCTCCACAACTCCCTCTGGTAAGCCATTCCATTCGACCACCGTTCTAGCCAGGAAGGAGTATCTGCCTATGTCTGTTGCCCATGCTCCCCTCTCATACTTCCACTTGTGATCCCCTCTGGCAACATAGTTTGCCCTCCTTAGTTGGCTATTTATTTCCCCCCAACCTTCATGAGCCTGGTCACCCTATACATTTTCCCTAATCTGTCGATCCTTCTCCTATCCTCCAGCTTTTCCCATCCTAGATCCTGTACCATGGTTGTAACACTATCATATGTCCTTACAAGCTGCCCATTTATCACCTCCTCCTTCCACCTGTTACCCTTCCTTAGGACCCTTCTTGCCGCTCTTTTCTGTACTGCCTCAATTTCCTCTATTTCCCCTTTCCTATCTGGATCCCATACAGACCCAGCGTACTCTACAACAGGTCTTACCAGTGATATGTTATCATTTTTCTGTTTCGGGTGTCACCCGCGTCTTGAGTTGCAGACAAGTCTCGACTTGATCACAGCTGTAAGGGAATGTTCCTGGGTACTAAACACATTGCCTGCTTACTCGTCCAACAACAACTTTGGCGTTTTCCTAGTATAGTCTTTGTGTGTTTAAAATCCCTTTGAACAGCTGCTTGACCCAAAGTTGATAGAAAGCCTGTAAACCAGACACATTTAATCTGTTCTTGTAGTGTTAGGTCGATAGAGATGGATTATATTTAGGCTTCAAATTTCATTCAAATTTTAGTCCAGTTCTACTGTGATACAAGTAATTGAATCGGTTATTTGAGAAACCGAATAAGTCACCCAAATTGCATAAATGAGTTAAGATAGCCATTTTCTTCAGAATTTCAAGACCTATCGATAAGTAGAGAAACGAAATATTTTTCGACCATACCTGTGTATATTACAGGGTGTCAATTTTCCCTTTGAGTTGAGAAACCGAATAAGTCAGTCCATATTATGTTCTGAAGAAAAAATTGTATTGATTTGAGAAACGGAACAAGTTACTTTCAGTAAAATTAGTCATTGGCTCTCATTGTCGATAAATTTTAATTAAACAAAGTTTTAAAAAATGTAGTTTTATGTTTACTATAATAAACATTAAACAATCATAAAAACTTATGATACTACCTTATTTTTACTAATTTTATCTATCCCCGCCCCATTTAATTGAGAAACCAAATAAGTCCACGCTAATTACACGCTCGTAATTATGAAATTACAATTATAAATTATTATTATAAATGTCAAAATCCACAAAAATCAATGTAACTATGCCACATCTAAATTAATACATCAAAAAACCTGCATTATTTGACTTCATGGTATTAAAAGCATGTTTTTTGCGTTTTACTCGCAACAATGGTTACATGACTTATTCGGTTTCTCAAATAACCGATTCAATTAAACCTAAGAAATATAGGTTGTATTTTTAAATATTCCCAACGTTTGTATAGCATTCTCTCTCCCACCACACTAAAATTTTTAAATTTTTATCGTAGGAATTAAACCTGTTATAGGGTGCAATATGCCCCTCTTCAGGTGAACTAGGTATGTTGCGGATAGGACAATTGTGAAGGGATGTCCGAGGGCTGTTTAAAGGACTCAATCCCTTGCATTCGCATTAACGACTGAGGAAAACCTCGGAAAAAACCTTCAGTCAGGATTGCTGGTCTCGACAGGATTCGAACCTGGGACCTCCCGAATCAGAGTCGAGCGCTTAGCGTCCGAGCCAACACTGTCACCACACTAGATGTTCTTGCCATCAGTAGGCCTACTCACATTGAAGCAAATCCTTAGTGCAGCAGGACATCCTATACCAACACGTCCCTACCAAAGTATTAATGGCCCAATGGCAATGGGGGTTGGTCTTAAAACCTTTTGTCTCATTTTCCCTATTGTGTCCTAAGAAATACGAATAACATCATAATAAGTACTGGTACTTTGCTGCAATTTGTTCTCGGGACACATTTTCATTTTTATTCAACAGTACATTAAAGTTTTGACTAATATTAATATTGCATCTAATGTAATTCTAGATCTTCTTTTACAAAAATGGAGAAGAATACGTACTGCCTAAATAAACAGTTAAATACTAAATTAAATTATGAATGGTAATTACTTGTAAAACTTTACTTTCCTACAGGTTGATGCACCTTAAGTTTATTAAGTTCAGTTTTGAGTTCATCAACTCGGTTACCAAACGTTTACAACAATAACCACATCAAAAGGATAAACAAACAAAAGGTAGAAGCCAGTCCCGGATTACAGTTGCAGATCTATCACTACGTTTACCACAGGCTCTAGTCCGGCTTACACTGGGCCGGCTTAGCTCTAGGCCGGCCTACATGGCTTGATAAACGCATGGAGCCGGCCCAGATGGAACCGATCTAGACTCGTTTCCAAACGAGTCTAGACCGCTTCAATCGAATAGTCCAGCCTGATAAACACTTCACTGCAATTTGATGGCGAGCACAGAGGATCCA
>JAMZAV010003656.1:0-62298 GCA_024449915.1 Sweltsa coloradensis | reverse complement strand
ATATATCTGTGAAAGACTGCCAAGGTTCAACAAACTGCCCAACTTTTTTTTGATGGCACAACTCCTGGAGACAACGACTGTGATCAGCATACATACAGAATGTGTCTTTTTTACAAAATTAAATGAGGGTTGGGACTTGACATCGATTATTTGATTCGACATCGATGTCGAAGCATAATTGACTCAAAATGACATCAATTTGCCAGATAAAAATAAAAATAAATGAAATGTGGTTTTGGAACCATGTAAAAATCATATATTGAACAATTTGCATTATAACATTAGCTTTTTTTGCATTAAAAAGAGGAGGAAAAATCCCTCATTAAAAAAAATAATGTCGAAAATGATTTTGATGTTGAATTTATTGGTTTGACATCGATAACAAATTTATAACCGAATCCCAGCCCTACAAAATAGAATTATCAGATATTAAAAGTTTGGTGCGGTTGTAAATAATTATACTATCGTGCATGCATGATTCATAGATATTTTTATTCACTTAGACTAGTACAGTATAACTCTTTGCAGAGAAAGTGAAAAGTCTATAATTAATAATAACAAAAGTGATAATAATAATGATTATGATGATATATAATAATGTGTGTTATATCGCAGACATTCACGGATTGAATATGCACACATTGTATTTTCGGGTAATCCGTGTGGTTTTATTTTTATTTATTGCAACGTTTCGGGTAGTTCTCCCTGTCGATTTTAAAGGAAATTAAACAAAAACAAAAAATAATACTAATAATTACTTTCTCCCTATGGAATGTCTGCAGTCCGTCCTCCTCCAAGAGCTGACAAGAGAAGGAAGACTCAACAAGGACCCCTTGAGCCATCTACTCGGACGCTGAGGTCATCTAAACAGTAATAGGATAATGTTGATGGCTTCACACGGTTGTATAATTTGTCATGAGTAGGCCCTACCTATGTTTTCTAAGCTATTTAGTTTTTGTCTATGTATCTAGTTGCAGTGTTTGTTATGAAGTACGGTTTTGTTTGTTTTTTATATTGTTTTTTTTTTGTTTAATTTCCTTGAAGATGGGCAGGGAGAACTACCCGAAACGTTGGAATATTAAAAATAAAACCACACGAACTACCCGAAAATACAATGTGTGCATATATATATATATATGTATATATATATATATATATATAATATAATAAAAATAATAATAATAATATATAATAATATAAAAAAAAAAATATAATATAATAAAAATATATATATATATATATATGTATATATATATATATATATATATATATATTTGGATATTTTCGTGGCCGATATGATTTAATGAACTAGGTTTTTTCGGTTATAATGCCACGTTTATTCACATTAGGCCAACGTTTAACGTGGAAACCTGCAATTTCAGGGATACATGTACAGCCACATAGGCTGGCTGTGAAACCAATGGACCAACAACCAACGCCCCAGTTAGTTCCTGCAGATGATCTGTTGCAAGTAAATACATCGACAGTCAGAGTGACAAGATCCATGACGAAAAGCAATATGAAGGACATGTAGTGACTTTCTTCTTTCTTTGCAACGTCAAGCTTTGCAGTGATTCTTTGAGTTGTTTTAATTTGCCATATGTGCAGTGATTTCTATTGTTTATATTTTGTTGTATTTTGTTTTCCCAGTTTTGTTCTGAATTTATCAATGTAATGTAGTTTTCGTTTTTTATATATTAATTTGTATTGGCCCTGAAGAAGATGAGTGAAATTTCATCAAAACGTTGGCCTAATGTGAATAAACGTGGCATTATAACCGAAAAACCTAGTTCATTAATATATATATATAAATATATACGATGATTGATTGATTAATATTGATATGCCTACACAGTACTTATGTTAAAGTAGAGTAGATGCAAAATAATAGTATGCCCTACTAGATAAAGGAATCATATAGAAGAAAGAAAAGTTGGATATAAAGCAATAATTGATATGATATTGTGATAAGAATTGCTGATGGCACAGAAAACAGCAATGATGTACAGTAGAATGCGTCCTATACATGCATAATCCAAGGAAGCGTGTAAGCACATTATATGATATTTAGAAGTTTGTAACAACATTTCAGCTAAAGGAACATTTGAAAACAGAAGAAAATTTAAACAATTGCATTGCTTGTGTGTGGCTTAACTGCATATAATTTGTAAATATTTTAATGAAAAAATCAATTAACAGCAAATATTTACATGAAGAGGTAATCATAAACGGAGTAAAAGCTGTTTGCTGTAAGATATGATTTCAACTTTGAAGGAAGGCAGGGTGGGAGAGGTTTTGATGTGGTCATTTGTTTGAATGTTTGAAGTAGAGTCCCTTATTTAGAGCCTGTGACAAAAGAAACTTGAGATTACCAAGCATAGTCTCCTACTAGTGAAATCTGTATTGTGTTCAATAATAAAAAAAAACAATACTGACCTATGAATAGTGGGGAACGATCAGAGGACATTGTTGAAACCTGTTTTAAAGGTAACTCGTTTATTTTGTTAGTAAATACAATGTCAACTTTGTATTTGCGTATTGTAAATTTTGTTTTATTTCACCTGATTAGATTTGTATATTTTTTGTTGGTTGTAAAATATTTGTGTTGTGCTCAAGAGTTAAAAGAAAAATGTTGATGTTCTATTAAATGATATTGTTCGCGCCAATGTTCTTAGTAAGTATAGTTCTGGATTGGTTTATATTATATGTTGTCTATTATCTTCTCGTATGTAGCTTAATTCAACCTGTGTCCACCCCTCTTTTCCCCTCCTTATGACTAGTTCTGTTATCTCTTCTCTTGCGACCAGACGAGAGTTGCCCGTCTAACGTCGCAGGGTACATTGATTCGTCTACTTTCACAGGGTGAAGTTCGCTCGCCTGCTCACGAAGCAATTCATAACGCAATTAATTCTCATATTCGTTATCTTAAATCTATCAGTACAAACAGTGCACAGTGTATCTCCAATCTCACGTCGCCAGTCTTCAAGCCTACACTCTACGCTCTAGCAAATCGCCTTCCAGTTCACAATCTTCAGCTATCTTGGGTTCGACTGCCCTCGAGGCACTTTTCTTATTTCTTTCTACTCTCTCTTTCTTCTCAACTCGAGTGTCTATTTTCTTCTACTATCTCTCTTGTGGTGGGCATCCCATCTGCGCCCATCTTGCCACCTCGCGCTGCACTGCTTTCTCACGCCCACACTACAACAGGGTAAGTGCAGTGGATCATGAGTGGAGTGAAAGTTCTTTTTCACACTCTCCAATTTTACAGTCCACTAATTACTATTTTCCCATGGCCTCGGCCTAAATAGATATATAATGTGACTTTTTTTATTCATAAGGTAGTTTTGTAGGGGTGGTCTTTGAAACGTCGACACAAAATATCATTATTATTATTATTATTTATTTTCAACATGATTGAATTACAGTAATACAAGCACATTGCTGGTGGCAAGAGTAGAGCAAGGCTCCATAACAACATGTGCCTTACCACCAGTGAATATATCATGAGTAATATCAATGAATACCACCGCACAACAAATAACCAAAATCAATGGGTGGCCAGACATTTAAAAGTTTTATGTTATATTATATGTTTTAAAATTAATTAATGTTGAACAATGTTTTAATTGTGATTTTAGGACACTGGATAATTCTTTTTGAAAATGTGACAGTTAATCATCTTATGATGTTAATTGTTGACGTTGGGTTTTTAAGTGGTGTTGAGTGAACATTCTTCAGTAGGTAGTGTAAAAGACTGATCTAATTCAAGCTTATCATGGTTACAAGTAATGTGGTGTGTACAGCCATGCTTGTGAATTGCAACTGAGAGATGATAGAAGCATACCTTACCTTATATCATCTTAAAAATTAAAATAATGTGCATATCTAACAAGGCTTATCAATCAGTTGACTCTAGCGTCACATTACGGTTTATCAGAGCTGCGGAATAGTGATGTGGCAAAGAACTTTCTTAAAGATCAGTTCACTGCTGAAATAACGATCTTTTTAAAAAAATCAAGATCTTTGAAAACCTAAAATTTTAAAAACTTTAAGCTTGTCTTAAATATGAACAGAGTTCTTGTAAAAGTTTTCTTTCTGAAAACATTTTTTTTTTAATATAACAGTCGTGTGAATAATAGAATATCATTAGAAGTACCTATGTGAAAATACCGTTTAGTGAATAGATGCTTCAAAGCACTATTTTTTTATACCTAAAACAAAGGTTTCCCAGTCCTAATTTAATTTATTTTCCATAGAAGGCCTATTTATAATTTGTTTCAGTTGATATTAATACAACCGTAAAGACCAAATTTAAAATATGAAATATGAAAAAAAATCATACACCAGGTTTTGAAGGTAGCTAAAAATAGATGCTCTAAAATGAGACTTTAATATGATACATACATGTACCTCCAAACTACGTTTATGTAAGAGGAAGAAAAATATACATTCTGTCACGTTTTAGATGTAACTGTTCAAGAAGCTGGGATTATTATCCGAGTCTTACGTTGAAGTCGTGAACGTGAACTAATATTTGTAACATTCCATCTTGTATAACAATACTGATATTTCAAGTGTTACCACTAGATTCGTAAATGTTATCAATTGGCATCATTTCACGTCAATTGATAGTTTTTTAATTAGCTCATGAGAAAAAAGACCGAATTATTCAACAAAGTGATATCTCTTGACATCAACCCATATGTTTAATTGTTTATTTATTGTTGATTCCAAATATTAAGTTGATATCAGTTGAAATATTTAATTGCTGGTCAATTTACATTTTATTAAACGAGGGAGCAGAGCGACCGAGTGTCTCCATTCAACTCAAACGGCTCTCATTCTGTGATTCTGTCTGTTTGTCTGTCTGTCTGTACGTCGAAAATCAGCCGAATTGCTGAACAGATTTCGCTGAAATTTTAAACAGACATCCGTTACGAGTATACTGAGAACTGTTAACAAAATCAGCTAGATCCATTGCGATTTAAGCCTACAGTAAATAAAAATGTGATTTTTTTAAATTATCGATAGCATTTGTTTAGTAGCAGTTAGCGGGACAAACTCTGCGTGGCTGACATGGCACAGTGGTAAGCATTAAGCCTACCGCACGGAGGGTTGGGGTTCGATGCCCGTTAGTTCGAACTTTTTTATATTTTTACATCCACATATTATTTTTGAGGGGTGTTAAATGGGAAATAAAAATTAGGATGATTTTGTTTCATCCTGGAAATTTGTTAATGTTTTACGTTAATACGTTTTGAACACGATTCGCATTTAAAATGTTCAAGTTAAATAACTAGGGAAACGCCAAAGTCGTTGTTAAACGAGTGAGTGAGCCATGTGTTGAGTACTCGGTATCATTCCCCATGGGCCGTACTGGGCTAGATCCAGCCTTAGGTATAGGAGAGGAAAGGGGATGTTCCCGGGCACTCAACACTTGGCTCACTCACTCACTCGTTTAACAACGACTTTGGCGTTTCCCTAGTTTAACTAACGATACTTGATTATCAAACGAGGGAGCGGAGCGACCGAGTGTCTCCATTCAACTCGAACGGCTCTCATTCTGTGATTCTGTCTGTCTGTCTGTCTGTACGTCGAAAATCAGCCGAACCGCTGAACAGATTGGGCTGAAATTTTAAACAGACATCCGGTACGAGTTTACTGAGAACTGCTAACAAAATCAGCTAGATCCATTGCGATTTAATCCTACAATAAATAAAAATGTGATTTTAAAAATATCGATAGAATTTGTTTAGTAGCAGCTAGCGGGACGATACCTACGTGGCTTGCATGGCCTATTGGTAAGCATTTAGACCACCGCACGGAGGATTGGGGTTCGATACCCGTTAGCTAGAACTTTTTTTATATTTTTACACCCACATATTATTTTTGAGGGGGGTTAAATGGGAAATAAAACTTAGGTGATTTTGTTTTATCTTGGAAATTTGTTAATGTTTCAAGCTTATACTTTTGAACATGATTCGCATTTTAAATGTTCAATTTAAATAACTAGGGAAACGCAAAAGTCGTTTTTTAAACGAGTGAGTGAGGCATGTGTTGAGTACCACGGTATCATTCCCCATACTGGGCTTGATCCAGCCTTAGGTATAGGGGAGGAAAGGGGATGTTTCCCGGGTACTCAACACTTGTCTCTCTCACTCGTTTGACAACGACTTTGGCGTTTACCTAGTAAATAGTGTTACAACTTCTTCTCTCATTTTATTCCCCTGGTTTATTAATCGAGGGAGCGAGCGACTGAGAGTCCTCCATTCAACACAAACGGCTCTCATTCTGTGATTCTGTCTGTCTGTACGTCGTAAATCAGCCGAACCACTGACAGATTGCGCTGAAATTTTTAACAGACATTCGGCACGAGTTTTACTGAGACTGTTAACAAATCAGCTAGATCCATTGCGATTTAATCCCTGATTTTTTAAAATATGGATACCATTTGTTTAGTAGCAGCTAGCGGGACGAGATTTATGTGGCTGGCACGGCATAGTGGTAAGCATGTAGCCTACCGCACGGAGGGTTGGGGTTCGATACCCGTTAATTTTGAACTTTTTTATATTTTTACACCTACATATTATTTTTGAGGGATGTGAAATGGGAAATAAAAATTAGGTGATTTTGTTTTATCTTGGAAATTTGTTAATGTTTCACTCTAATACGTTTTGAACACGATTCGCATTTTAAATGTTCAATTTAAACTAAGAAAACGCCAAAGTCGATGTTAAACGAGTGTGTGAGCCAAGTGTTGAGTACCTGGGAACATCGCCTTTTCTCCCATATACCTAAGGCTGGATCTAGCCCAGTATGGGGAATGATACCGGGTACTATACACATGGCTCACTCACTCGTTTAACAACGACTTTGGCGTTTCCCTAGTTAAACGAGGGAGCGGAGCGACCGAGTATCTCCATTCAACTCGAGCGGTTCTCATTCTGTGATTCTGTCTGTCTGTCTGTACGTCGTAAATCAGCGGAACCGCTGAACAGATTGGGCTGAAATTTTAAACAGACATCCGGTACGAAATTATTGAGAACTGCTAACAAAATCAAGTAGATCCATCGTGATTTATCCTACAATAAATAAAAATGTGATTTTTAAAATATCGATAGCATTTGTTTAGTAGCAGCTACCGGACCACTTCTACGTGGCTTGCATGGCCTATTGGTAAGCATTTAGCCTACCACACGAGGGTTAAGGTTCGATTCCCGATAGCTCGAACTTTTTTTTATGTTTTTTACACCCACATATTATTTTTGAGGGGTGTTAAATGGGAAATAAAACTTAGGTGATTTTGTTTTATCTTGGAAATTTGTAAATGTTTCACGCTTATACGTTTTTGAACACGATTCGCATTTCAATGTTCAATTTAAATATCTAGGAAACGCCAAAGTCGTTGTTAAACGAGTGAGTGAGCCATGTGTTGAGTACCCGGTATCATTCCTCATGGGCTAGATCACTAGGTATAGGGGAGGAAAG
This sequence comes from Sweltsa coloradensis, assembly GCA_024449915.1. NCBI lineage: Eukaryota > Metazoa > Arthropoda > Insecta > Plecoptera > Chloroperlidae > Sweltsa > Sweltsa coloradensis. The sequence continues at coordinate 54,810 of JAMZAV010003656.1, read as the reverse complement.
GGGATGTTCCCGGGTACTCAACACTTGGCTCACTCACTCACTAGTTTACAACGACTTTGGCGTTTCCCTAGTGAAAGTGGTAATTAAACGAGGGAGCGGAGCGACCGAGTGTCTCCATTTCAACTCAAACGGCTCTTATTCTGTGATTCTGTCTGTCTGTTTGTCTGTACGTCGAAAATCAGCCAAACCGCTGAACAGATTGGGCTGAAATTTTAAACAGACATCCGGTACGAGTTTACTGAGAACTGCTTACAAAATCAGCTAGAATCCATTGCGATTTATTCCTACAATAAATAAAAATGTGATTTTTCAAAATATCGATGGCATTTGTTTAGTAGCAGCTTGTGAGACGATAGCTACGTGGCTTGCATTGCCTATTGGTAAGCATTTAGACTACCGCAAGGAGGGTTGGGGTTCGATACCTTCTAGCTCGAACGTTTTTTATATTTTTACACCCACATTTTATTTTTGAGTGGTGTTTAAATGGGAATAAAAATTAGGTGATTTTGTTTTATCTTGGAAATTTGTTAATGTTCCACGCTTATACGTTTTGAACATGATTCGCATTTAAATGTTCAATTTAAATAACAAGGGAAACGCCAAAGTCGTTGTTATTATACGAGTGAGTGAGCCATGTGTTGAGTACCCGTATCATTTCCCATACTGGCTAGATCAGCCTTAGGTATAGGGAGGAAAGGGATGTTCCCGGGTACTCAACACTTGGCTTACTCACTCGTTTAACAACGACTTGGCGTTTCCCTAGTCTTTAAAAGACTGTCTCAAATCTGGTGAAATTAAACTTTAATTAAACGAGGGAGCGGAGCAACCGAGTGTCTCCATTCAACTCAAACGGCTCTCATTCTGTGATTCTGTCTGTCTGTACGTCGAAAATCAGCTAAACCGCTTAACAGATTACGCTGAAATTTTAAACAGACATCCGGTACGAGTTTACTGAGAACTGTTTAACAAAATCAGCTAGATCCATTGCGATTTAATCCTACAATTAATAAAAATGTGATTTTGTAAAATATCGATGGCATTTGTTTAGTAGCAGCTAGCGGGACGACATTTGCGTGGTTGGCATGGCCTATTGGTAAGCATCCAGCCTACCGCACGGAGGGTTGGGGTTCGATGTCTGTTGTTTTACAACTTTTTTTATATTTTTACAACCACATATTATTTTTGAGGGGTGTTAAATGGGAAATAAAATTAGGTGATTTTGTTTAATCTTGGAAATTTGTTAATGTTTCACGCTAATACGTGTCGAACACGATTTCGCATTTTCAATGTTCAATTTAATAATTATTGTTGCAGAGTGATTACCAGTTTAAATAAGGTGACTACACGGACCGGTTTTAGAAGTCAGAACACTTGTACCGGTGTCCCGAGTGACTCAATAAAATAGTGTTTTTGTACCGGTTTGCAATTTGAGGGGGAAAGTGTGCCGGTATTCTGTCAACTGTACTGTGAATGGAATTGGAAGGTAACGTTTTATTTGAAAAAATCCCCTCCTCGGATAAATAGGCCTAGGCTACGAATAGAAATAAAATTGAAAAAGTTCTTCCATCTCCAAGAAGATAATTCATTAACTCAAAAGTCATTATTTGTATTGATTTATTTCAACCTACAAGAAACATTAAATTGAAAAATAGACTGCTAATCTGTTTCACGAGCTCCCCCACCCCGGGCATCTGACCGGCCCGACGAAAGCGCGCTACGTGGAGTCTTGTGTTGTCTTTGTGAAGGTCGTTGTTCTTGGAAATCGTGATCTGTGTAGTTTCATTTCAGCTTTTGTTGTGATTGTCGTTCATTCATTTATGAGATATTACCAGTTTTAAATATTCAATGCTCCGATATTTATTACGCGACGAGATGAATAATTTGGACATTAGTTTGGAAGACCACGTAATATTGGTGTGAGAGAACGGAGAAGATAATACCTTATACTCAATGATATACTAGGGAAACGCCAAAGTCGTTGTTAAACGTGTGAGTGAGCTAAGTGTTTGAGTACCCGGTTACATCCCCTTTCCTCCCCTATACCTAAAGTGTGAGGAATGATACCGGGTACTCAACACATGGCTCACTCACACGTTTAACAACGACTTTGGCGTTTCCCTAGTATTTATTATACTAGGAAAACGCTTAAGTCCCGCCGCGTTGTTGGATGAGCGTAAATGGTGCATTGAGCTGCCATGTGTTTATGCGAATTTTCTGTTGTTCTGTGGAAAAATCATTACTAAGTTGAATTTTTTTTTAAATTTTATTAAATTAAATTAAATTAAATTAAAATAACCTTTAATTTTTTAATTTATTAATCGTAATTGTTTAAAAAAATCGTAAAATTGCGATTTTTATAAGAAATAATTTTTCGATTGCGCTCAAATTTAAACTAATATATAAATTCATAAATTAAGGTTCTGCGAAAAATCATTACAATCGGATAAAGCATGTAGGTGTTATAAGTCAAAGAATTGTTTTAAAAAAGAAAAAAACGTAAATTTCGATTTTTATGATAAATATTTTTTCAATTGTGCTCAATTTCACAAGAATATCTAAATTCATAAAATAAGGTTCTGTTGAAAATCATTAAAATCGGATAAAGCATTTATGTGTTATAAGTCATAGAAATTTTAAAAAAACAAAAAAACAATCGTAAAATTGCGACTATCATGAGAAATAATTTTGCGATTACGCTCAAAAACGTGGCAGTTCTAAGTTCAGAGATTTTCGAAGGCCTCCATAAAATTTCATCTCAATCGGAGTATCGGTTTAGCCGAATCGTGTGGACAAACAGACAAAAATACAAAAAAAAAAAAAAAGAAAAAAAAAGAAAAAAAAACATTCCGGATTTTTTTTCTCCAGTGTAGTAGAATGGAATCTTCGCTTCGCTCGCTACGCTCGCTACGCTCATCCAAAAATAAGTTGAAGTCATATAACTAGAGTGTAGGGAGTAAGTGCAGAACACGTTGTAAGGAAATCTAGTGTTGAATGAATAAATGGAACGACCAAATAGTATTTAGTGTTATATTTTACTAGGAAAACGCTTAAGTCCCGCCGCGTTGTTGGATGAGCGTAATTGGTGCATTGAGCTGCCATGTGTTATGCGAATTTTCTGTTGTTCTGTGGAAAAATCATTACTAAGTTTTAATTCTTTTTAATTAAATTAATTAAATTTAAATTAAATTAAAAATAAACTTAAATTTTTTAATTTATTAATCGTAATTGTTAAAAAAAATCGTAAAATTGCGATTTTTTATAAGAAATAATTTCTCGATTGGCTCATATTTAACACTTATATATAAAATCATAAAATTAAGGTTCTGCGAAAAAATCATTACAATCGGATAAAGCATGTAGTGTAATAAGTCAAAGAATTGTTTAAAAAAAGAAAAAACCCGTAAAATTTCGATTTTTATGATAAATATTTCTTCAATTGCGCTCAAATTTCACAAGAATATCTCAATTCATAAAATAAAGGTTCTGTGCAAAAATCATTAAAATCGGATAAAGCATGTAGGTGTTATAAGTCAAAGAAATTTTTAAAAAAATCGAAAAAAATCGTAAAATTGCGATTTTCATGAGAAATAATTTTCCGATTGCGCTCAAAAACGTGGCAGTTCTAAGTTCAGAGATTTCGAAGGCCTCCATAAAATTTCATCTCAATCGGAGTATCGGTTTAGCCGGAATCGTGCGGACAAACAGACAAAAATACAAAAAAAAAAAAAAAAAGAAAAAAAAAAAACATTCCGGATTTTTTTCTCCAGTGTAGTAGAATGGAATCTTCGCTTCGCTCGCTACGCTCGCTACGCTCATCCAATTATTTTGATTAGGAGAACACACCCATTTGAGTTATAACTGTTTTTGACATAGTGCGAAATATAGGAACTAAAAGTGAGAAGAGAGCTGACTCAAATTTAGATTTAGAATAACATTGTGTACACAAAATATGTACCTTTGTTAATTAAATTGTAATTCGCTGGACGGGAATACCTGTTTCTACCTAAGTAGACCAGGACCCACCATTAGTGAGACCCTCCCCCTTCTCCGCGGGGGGGGGGGGGGGGGGGGGGGATGGGGAGAGATGGGGACCCATATATTATGTTAGGGTGGTTATTTTGGAGTAGAAATCGACTTTTTGGGCCATTTTGGCCAGTGGTGGGTGCGGGGTACAGGGGTGCCCAAAGGGTCAATTGTACTGTTTTTTTTAAACGGGTTTTATTTTTTTAAGTCCAAACCGTTAAACAAATCTATTTTTGATTTTTCATTCGTGTAAGGAATGACAAAAATAATTATATCCATATTTATATTTTCTTGTTGTGTACCGAAATAACTTTTTAGAGTTTGCCAAAATCAAAGTCAAAATGGCCCCGAATTGCCCTTTTTGGTATAAACTGACTCATTATTATGTAGGGGTAAATATTTTTAAGTAGAAATACACTTGTTTGCCAGTTAACCAGTGGTTTATTCGGCGTACAGAGGCGTCCAAAAAGTAATTTTTGGGGATGATATTCAAATGTTTTTAATTTTTAAATGCCAAATCGTTGCACAAAATATATTTTTGGGCTTAAGATTCGTGTGAGGATTTGAAAATAGAATGTTAAGCATATTTGTATTTTCTCGTATGTCCCGGAAATAACAATTTTTGAGTTTTCCAAAATCAAAGTCAAAATGGCCCCAAATTGCCCGTTTTGGTTAAACTGATAAATTATGTTCGGGTGGTTTATAATTTAGTACAAATTTACTTGTTGGCCAGTTGGCCAGTGGTGGATGCGGCGTACAGGGGCGTCCAAAAAGTAATTTTGGGGATGATTTTCAAATGTTTTTAATTTATAAATGCCAAATTGTTGCACAAAATCTATTTTGGGCTTTAGATTCGGGTGAGGATTTGAACATAGAATGTTAAGCTTATTTGTATTTTCTCGTATGTCCGGAAATAACATTTTTGAGTTTTCCAAAATGAAAGTCAAGATTGCCCCAAATTGCCCGTTTTTGGTTAAACTGATAATTATGTTCGGTAGGTTATAATTTAGTAGAAATTTTTACTTGTTGGCCAGTTGGTCATTGGTGGATGCGGCGTTCAGGGGCGTCCAAAAAGTAAATTTTGGGGATGATTTTCAAATGTTTTTACTTTTAAGTTCCAAATCGTTGAACGAAATCTATTTTGGGATTTAGATTCGTGTGAGGATTTTAAAATAGAATGTTAAGCATATTTTTCTCGTATGTCCCGGAAATAACAATTTTGAGTTTTCCAAAATCAAAGTCAAAATGGCCCCAAATTGCCCGTTTTGGTTAAAACTGATAAATTATGTTAGGGTGGTTATTATTTCGTAGAAATTTACTTGCTGGCCATTTTGGTCAGTGGTGGATGCGGCGTACAGGGGCGTCCAGAAACAAATTTTGGGGATGATTTTCAACTGTTTTTATTTTTTTAATGCCAAATCGTTGAACAAAATCTATTTTGGGCTTAAGATTCCGGGTGAGGATTTGGAAATAGAATGTTAAGCTATTTTTATTTTCTCGTATGTCCCGGAAATAACAATTTTGAGTTTTACAAAATACAAGTCAAAATGGTACCAAAATGCACGTTTTGGTTAACCCTGATATTTTATGTTAAAGTAAATATTTTTTAGTAGAAATCCACTTGTTGGCTAGTTGGCCATTTTGTGGATTCAGTGTACATGGACGTCCACAAGTTGGTCAGTTGTGGATTCAGTGTACATGGACGTCCACAAGTTGGCCAGTTGTGGATTCAGTGTACATGGACGTCCACAAAGTAAATTTGGGGATGATTTTCAATATGTTTTTTTTTTTAAATGCCAAATCGTTGGACAAAATCTATTTTTGGGCTTAAGATTCGTGTGAGGATTTGAAAATATAATGTTAAGCATATTTTTATTTTCTCGTTTGTCCCGGAAATAATAAGATTGAGTTTTCCAAAATCAAGTCTAAATGGCCCTTTATTGACCGTTTTGGTTTATAACTGATAATTTAAGTTATGGTGGTTATTTATTTAGTAGAAATCCACTTCTTGGCCAGTTGGCCAGTGGTGGATGCGGCGTACATGGTCGTCCAAAAGTGAATTTGGAGGACGTTTTTTTAACAGTTTAACTTTTTATACGGCCGATTCGTTTAACGAAATCTATTATTTAATTTTGATTCGTGTAAAGATGTAAAAAAGAATGTTATCTACATTTTTATTTTTTGGCATGTCCCGGAAATAAAATGTTTGGCTTTTTTCGAAAAAGAAGTCAAAATGATGACATGAAAATGTACATATCATTACCCTCTTGTAATATTAAGGAGATATATTGAGTATTATGGGATGTGTTTGATGGTCGTGTAATCAGTAGTCTGGTCCATCTTCGTCTTCATCTTCATTCTCAACAACGTCTCTGCCTCTTTCATCTCGAAAGTCGTCGGGATCATCTTCCACATCGGGTGCATTGTCTTGTGTTTCCAAAATATTAACTTACTCATTTGGGAGCACGTTGCCTTCGGTTCACGTGTAGAGAAGTCCATCCGGGGTTACTGACCAGCCATGACTTAGGGGCTCAGGTATGTCGGGCACTGCGTCTGTTGCTTTACGCCTTATCATTGCTTGATATCTGCACGCAGGATATTCAACCGTAAAGATGATCTGCATGGTGGGAGTAAGCTAAGATCAGTGCCGCTGTAGTTTTGTTAGTGGTTTAGACAGTGATGTTTTGAAATCGTTTGCGAAAAAGATGGTAGCGAGTTTTCATTTACATCACAGTACTGGTCTCTCCCCATACATAAGGCAAACAAATCTTTCGAATTGGTCGCACGTAGTTTTTTCAACAGTAACCGAGGTGCCAAGAGATAAGAAAGTGTTCTCAAAATTCAGGGTGATTTTTCTAATAGTTTTTAAAGGTAAGAGGTTTCCTCCGCTTTTCGACCAATTAGAAAGATTTGTTTGCCTTTTGTGTGGGGAGACCAGTACTGCTGATGTAAATGAAACTCGCTACCATATTTTTCGCAAACGATTTCAAAAATCGCTGTCTTAACCTATGACAACTACAGCGGCACTAATCTCAGCTTTCTACCACCATGCAAATCATCTTACGGTTGCATATCCTGCGTGCAAAATGATAAGGCGTAAAGCAACAGACGCAGTGCCCGACATACCTGAGCCCCTAAGTCATGGCTGGTCGGTAACCCCGGATGGACTTCTCTACACGTGAACCGAAGGCAACGTGCTCCCAAATGAGTAAGTTAATATTTTGGAAACACAAGACAATGCATCCGATGTGGAAGATGATCCCGACGACATCGAGATTGAAAGAGGCAGAGACGTTGTTGAGAGTGAAGATGAAGACAAAGATGAACTAGACTCCTGATTACATGACCATCAAACACATCCCCATAATACTCAATATATCTCCTTTTAAAATTACAAGAAAATAAGTATATGTACATAATCATGTCTAAATTAAGGCAACTTTGGATAATTTTGACTTCTTTTTCGAAAAAAACAAACAGTTTATTTCCGGGACTTGCAAGACATTAAAATGTAGGAAACATACTGTTTTACATTCTTTACACGAATCAAAAGTAAAGAATAGATTTCGCTCAACGATTCGGCCCTATAAAAACAAAAACTGTTAACAATCTTTCCACCAAATTCACTTTGTGGACGACCCTGTACGCTGCATCCACCACTGGCCAACTGGCCAAGAAGTGGAATAGAAAAATGTTTTCCAAATTATATTGAATAAATACCAAATTTGACCATCATTGACCTCTACTGACCACAAAATTAGTTTTCAACATTTCACATTTTTTTTTTAAATGCCCTTAAATAAGCTTTCATTACATACTATGCTTGCTAGGATAGGCTTCAAAATTTACTAGATTTTTATATTAACTATAGTTTTATATTCAATTTATTACATTTTAATTTAGGGATGATTAGACCTACCCACCCTATGGGGATTTTAGGGGATTCTTTGAGGGTTAGTTAGTTTTTTTAAGAATACATTGGTACCAAATTTGATTCTGTTTCATTTTGTTCTAGGTCAACCTGTATAGACCCCGGACTTAAACCCTAGAAACCTTTAGAAGGTTGATACCAACCACCCTAAAAACCCTTTAAAAAAATTATATATATATATATATATATTTGAGTAATGATTGAAATATATAATATATTATTTTCAGAAGCTATTTGATCCGGATACATATTATTCGACGAGTGTATTAAACTACTAACCGAGGTCTATATTTTAAACACTAGTGTGAATTTTCGGAGACGTCCGTCTCCATCGTCAGACACTGACACACACTGGCAATCTCACTGTGTTCCCGGAGGCTTCCACTCATGTTGTTGTGCCCTAGTGACTTCTTCCCTGACTAGATTGCGCCATATGGGGCTGAATTCTTTGTGGCCTGGCTAATTATATTTCAATGCATGACATGACTGCAGCTTGTTTTATCCCCTAATGTCGGCATTCTCTTCTTTTAACATTATTTTAACCCCCTCCCAGTTGATGTTTTCCTTGCACACGTCGATGGCTGGTCATCCCTTCTATTGTTTTTGGATGAGCGTAGCGAGCGGAGCGAAGATTCCATTTCACTACACTGGAAAAAAAAACGGAATTTTTTTTACAGAACCTTAATTTTATGAATTAAGATATCCGTGTGAAATTTGAGCGCAATTAATAAAAATTATTTTTCATGAAAATAGATTTTTTGTGGGTTTTTTCTTTTTTAAAACGATTTTTTGAGTTATAACACCTACATGCTTTATTCTTTTGTAATATTTTTTTCACATAATCTGAATTTTATAAATTTATATATTCGTGTGAAATTTGAGCGCAATCGAATAATTATTTCTTTTAAAAATCAAAATTTTTCGATTTGTTTCTTTTTTTTAATTAGTACGATAATTTTTAAAAAAATTAAAAATTAAAGTTTATTTTTTATTTTATTTAATTTAATTTAAAAAAATCTTGAACGAAGTAATAATTTTTTCACAAATCAACAGAAAATCCGCATAACACATGGCAGCTCAATGCACCAATTACGCTCATCCAACAACGCGGCGGGACTTACGCGTTTTCCTAGTTTATTTTCACCTATGCGGATGTTTACTGGTCTTGATGTTTCCCCAATGTACTCTTGTTCACAGTCACACGGTATGGTGTAAACTACATTTCTTGACTCTTTTCTTTTGGATCGCTGGGTTTTGTTTTCGAAATAATAACGTGTGTGATGATTTGAATACAGTTTTAAATTAAACTTTAAACTTTAAACTAAAAAATTAAACTTCTTCGTGATGCGACGGAATTTTTCAAAGAATCCAGGAATATATTGTATCGACATTGTAGTGCGTGGTATGTCCTCTTTACGTTTTTGTTTAGTTGCATTTAGAACATCAGTTGTTAGTTTTTAGGATACCCATTAGCTGTGAATACGTCTGCCAGTAATTGTTGTTCTGTTTTCAAGCTTATTGGTCCGAGCAGTTGTTTTGTGCCCTAGCGGTTAAACAGCTATAGACCTCGGTTGGTAGTTTAATACCCTCGTCGAATAATATCATATGTATTTGTTTTTAATTTGTTATTGTGGAAATCCCATACGTTGGCACACGCCAACGCAGCTGGGCGGCTACCCAAGTGCGCCACATCATATTTTGTAAACTTGAAAAAATATATTTAAAGAAAAATAGTAAAATTTCAAAATAGCCAGCTGTTAAAACATTTTTAAGTATTTATTATGCATATTTAAAAAAATAATCTGTGAAGTTATACTTTTGTACCGATCGAAAAGACTACAAAGTAAAAATGAAATGTTTTTGATGTACATGTTGTTTTTAAACACACATTTACTGCATTGTATATGAAGTTAATATTGTACTTACACACGGAAAATTTTGAGTTGAAGAAAATAAGATTGATTTTAGACAAATCGGACTGTATTTTTTTATAAACATGCGTTTCTTCTTCCGATGCGCAAGCTTTAAAAACGACCTCAACCATCTTTAAAGCGTCGAGACACACAACGCTGCATCTAAATCATTAGCAACAAGCGAACTATGTTTGTGTTGTGTTTTGTGTGTTTTTATTAAGAGAACGACATATGTTGCTTCCAGCCTGGCAAGTCTTGCCAGCTTTCAGGAGAGCGGCTTCACTCTAACTGAAGGGACTATCGGGCATAGTAAGCTAGACATTTTGTGACTGGGGCATCATCACCCTTGCCTTGACTAATTAGTTAGTGGGTTTTGAGGGCACATAACACTACGGTTATCAGTGCCCTAACCTTTCTATGGAGTTGTGCATCTAAATTTGTATTTAATGGTACAACTAAAAAAAAAAAAATAGGACAGACAAAAGGCGAGTTTTAACAAGGAAAAAATGATTTGTAATTTTACTTTGCCAACAAAATGGCCGCCGGTGGCAGCACGTTTATGCGTCATCTCGACCAAGTATAATATACTATTCCAACATCTTTTGTTATGTGACTGAGTGGGTAGACACTTCGATTTAAAAAAACAAAAACATTCGAGACAAGTTTATTTTTATTTTTTCTGAGAAGGCCTACATTGCCAAAAATTAATTACGCATTATACGTTTCTTATTATGTACACACTAATTACATCTCCAAAGGAAAGTAGTAACAAGTTCATGCAGAACATAATGTTAAATACAGCGGCCTACTTCCCCGCGGTGAACGGTAGGTTGTATTGTCTTCAAGCCCTACCATCGACCCCTGACACCAGCCCACTTGAAATGCACCACCCCATTGATTGTTCAATTGATTAGTCTGTCTGTTCTAAGACACTATACGAGAATACGAAATGTGTATTTTTATTTAATCACCCGTTCCTTGTGAAGGTCGCCTCTTGTCGATCCTTCAACTGTCACCCAGCAACGTTCATACGTTGTGGCGTTGCTCCGCTAGATTCCCCATGGTGAGTACCACACATTCAATCTAGTTTATCTAGGTGCCCGTTAGGGCGCCGCAGCCAAGCCGCGGTGCGCTACACACTCAAGCACCTTATACACCAAGCAGAGTTGGGGTGATTTCGAGGTGTTACCCAGCCGTCATGTAACGTGATGTGAACTTGAAAACTATCACAATCGAGGGGATTTAGGTACCTGACAACACATGCCAAATTTTATTGGGGTACGACCATTCCTTCTTGGTGAAAAATGACTTGAAACATGCTCAAAATCACTTTAAGGATGTTAGCTACTGCTACTGCTACTACTGCTACTGCTAACATCTAATACGTCGGCCCGCGATTCTGACCAGACGGGGGGACTACAATGTTCATATTTTACATGGACATTAAGGTTATAGAAATATAGTCTCTTTGAAAAAAAAGTTGAAAAAGTTTGTTGGAAGGCTTCCAAATAAAGGTTTTGAAATAAGCCTTAAACACTTGGCATACAATCAACAAGTAACCATAGTTACTTGACACTTGTTGACGGTATAAGCAGAGTTAGGCGGGAAAGTGCGATACGTAAACAAATAGCGGACATTTAAAATTTTTCTTCTTTGTGTGGAACGAGAAAAGGTGTCATTATACTCTCATAAAACAAATCAGAAACCGTCCCTGGCCTAGGCCCAGATGTGGAAAATTATTTATAATGCAAAAGTGTAAGTCTAAAGTTCCATTTGGCTATAGGACTAGTAAAATTCATACTTACATTACATGTTTGACAAGCCTAGCCAACCCTATGCCAGCACAACATTGTTCTGATATGAACTTGCTCATCTGTTTGTTTACATAATTGCAACAATCAAATCATTTCATACAACTTGTCTTTCGATTGGCCCGCGTTTTATGAAGGCACTGCCATCTAGAATAAATATAGAACTTTTTCGAGCTCTTTGCTATACGCAAATCTTTTTAAAGTGTTTGGATTTCGTGATACTCTTTCAACCATAGACATCCTATATAATTGGCTAGACCAGCAGTCGGTGGTCCACTTCCGGTACAATTAGAAGCCATCTTAAAATGACAGTTTACATGTTAATCAAATGGGAGCGATTTGTGGCCAAATAGTTCTCAAGATTGCCGCCAGGTTGACAGGTAAGCATAGTAGCCTTTAACACCAAATGATTACTAAATTCCCTTATGCAATCACTTCGTATTGTTTCTTTTGTTTAATACCATGCTGCACAAGCTAAAACCATATCAAACAATCCAGTAAAATACTTTATTGCATTAAAAAAGCATAAATTAAAACACCAAATCGCCATCTTGAAATGGGCCGGTTGAGTCTTCAATTTGCTACGCTCGCGCCTGTGCGGAGGTATAGGAGACTGCTAATCTAGCCTACTATAGGGGTTTAATATCAATGCTTTCAACTCACAATCCATGACGTTTTCCACGATACCGTTCAAGAATACCAATTCCTTCGAAAACGAAAACGACTTCGTTTTCAAATTGCGTTTTCAACTCATCTCCCACGAACTCAAGAATTGGGGTCCAGTCCTTATACCGTCGTCCATGGTTTATACCACCTATACCCAGGATGTACATGAATCCGGGTCTAGATATTTTACATCCTATATTGTTACTGCTAATACCATAGAATTTAAATCAACTTTGATAAAAATATTATATTTTAGCAAATAATTTTGTAATGGAACTTGAAAAAGTAATGAGATCACACACATAACAAAAACTTGTAGAAATACAGCCAAACCTTACACAACTCAAAGGAATGAGATCTAAAAAAGGGCCAAGCTCATCTACCCTTCCACATAAACGTACAGTGTCCCATAACAGCATCCTCGAAAAGCTTGGCAAAATAGAATTTGCATGTTATTACGTTTAAATTAATTAAAAAAAGAACTAGGATAAACTATTACGTTAAATTAATAATCGCAAATTCTATTTTGCCAAGCTTTTCGAGGATGCTGTTTTTGGGACACTGTACGTTTATGTGGAAGGGTAGATGAGCTTGGCCCTTTTTTTAGATCTCATTCCTTTTGAGTGTGTAAGGTTTGGCTGTATTTCTACAAGTTTTTGTTATGTGTGTGTATTATATAGTCAGAAGATTTTTAGCTTCTGATTAGTACTTAAGTCCATCAGTTCTTGGCTTAGGAATTTTTAAACGATGACTTGGGAGCCGTCCTAGCAACGAGGCACAAAATAAATTCTAAGGTTGTTCCGAATCAGCCAACCAAGTAGATTCCGGTGCTGTCTGCGATTGGAATCGATTGCCTTGGTCTGCCTTAAATTTTATGTCCCCCGCTGTAAATCAGTTCTGTGACTGTTATACATCAAAGTTTTATCCTATATGAATTTGTTATTCAGAGGACAAAAAATAATAATAATTATTTTAATAAATATATACTAGGAAAACGCTAAAGTCCCGCCGCGTTGATGGATGAGCTTTTTTAAGTTTTAAGTTTGCGTGGGATATCTTTACTTTTGCAAGTGCTTTGCTTTGCTGCTTATGCATTGTAGGTGATTGTTGTCAAGTTTATATAGGTGGTTCCAGTTGTTTGTTTTTGGTTCATAATGATTGAGAGGCGGTTACTCCCCCCCTCCCCCTTCCCCCCGTAGCCATCCACCACTGGCACAAATAAAACCAACATTTGCAATATATTAGTTTGTTATGTACTTGGTCTCGGGCGTAAGCTCTAGACGAAGTCTGAACAATTTTAGTTTATCGTTGGCAACATAACGCTTGTGTACCACGCCAAGGCTTATTAATAATCAGCTAGTGAAACTTACTTTTATTTCGTGAGCGAAATGATGCCGCTCAAAGTTAACAATGACTTTGTTAAACTAGGTCATGTACGCCTTACATTATTGTACTTCCTCTATATTGTAACGGCTCAGAAGGTTCCAGAGCTCTACGCCAGCATTAAGATGCTTCTGGCTCTGTCTACCTGCATTGGTTGTACACAGATGGCAGCACTGCAGCTGTTACTCCTCAGCTTCCTCACTATTGGCTGCTACGGGGCGAACATCCTGGCCATCTTCCCCGACCCCTCCAAGAGCCACATCATCGCGTACGAGCCGCTAACTAAGGAGTTGGCCGCCAGAGGTCACCACGTGACAGTTGTATCGTCGCATCCGCAGAAAGTACGGATCGAGAACTACACCGACATCGGTGTTCCGCTGGAGTGGTTCGGAACAGGTTAGTGTTCTATAGTCATTTTAAATACGTGTCGAGCCCTGACACGAACCCGAACCCGAACACGAACACGAAACGAATACGAACACGAACACGAACACGAACACGAACACGAACACGAACACGAACACGAACACGAACCAGAACCTGAACCAGAACCTGAACCAGAACCAGAACCAGAACCTGAACCAGAACCAGAACCAGAACCAGAACCGGAACCGGAACCGGAACCGGAACCAGAACCAGAACCAGAACCAGAACCAGAACCAGAAACAAAACCCGAAAAAAAACGGGGAAAAAGTCGAAAATCAATTTCGGCACACAGATCAAGTCGGAGATTTCTTTCTGACAAAATTGAGCAATAGAGAAGTAGTTAGCCTACCTGCTTTCAATGCAGAAGATCCCGGGTTCGAATCCTACTTCAGGCGGAGGTTTTTTAACTTCTAATATGATTTGAAGTACATCACTTCTTGCGATTAACGATGACTTAAGAGCCGTCTTAGCAACGGGGCACTTAATTAATTTAAAGTTGTTCTGAATTGGCCTTGATGCTCCTGACGTTGTCTCGCGGGATTCGCACTGTCCATACCTCTGATTGCTCTCTTTCCTATAACAAAATCTCGATTTATGGCTGGTTATCGTTCACTCGTCGAATGCGTGGGGGCCTATAAGGGATACAGGGTTGGCTTGGTCGCTTTGGTTTCCGATAAGACCCCGAATGAAAATCAGTTACATGACTAAGTGGTTAGACTCTAAATACGAATTTATTTTCTTTATGTTGGCAGACTCGTACCACAAGGCGCTGTTGAACAAGGACAAGGAAGACGATGGTCTCACAGCGATGAACTACGCGGGACTGAGCCGTTGTCGGCACTTCCTCGACGACCCCGCCGTGCAGCAGCTCATCCACGATAGGCGACAACGGTTCGACGTCATCATCATGGAGCTGGATCTCCATCAGTGTTTCCTCGGTTAGTCGCCTTCAACACTCGGGCAACTTATCCATAGTGACAGATCAGGATGAGTTGATTGTGATACTGGAGTATTTAGGATTCCATCATGGTCCATGGTGAGATTGATGCGGACATAGCAAGACTCGGTCCTCCATCATTCACCCCGAGCGCTAACGTGCCGATTAGAAGCCATCATGAAAAGGGATAATAACATGGTACAAATATATGGTATCTCTATGGATCACCATGCTATGGATACTACCATATACCAAACATACCATGCCATACATATGGTGTCTATGATTTTCCCATTAGTTTTCCCCATTCATGATCGCTTCTAATTGACACGCTCTCCACGGCCATACTGAGAGTCTAGATATTAAATGTCATTGATCACGGTCTCCAGGATCGAACTTTAGCCCCTCAAAGCGCTGGAAGTGGCTGCGGTTTGCACATATGAAATATTAACCTGTTTGATAGTGCTTGCTCGGAATGACCGTATACACCCTTACCACAGATATTAATATAACCACTAACAGTCTATCAATATAAGGTACAAAATAAAGCACATTTGTCAATGTCTCCTTTACCTCTGCTAACCCCCTTCAATCCATTGAAATCAAAGAGTGGGTAGCAGTGGGGGCACCAGAAAAAAAAACAATGGGGGGCAGAGGCGAGGCAAGGTAACAAAATGAGGAGGCAAGCAGTAGTGGGTAGCTGGGGTCTGGGGCGAACTCAAGGGATTGCGTTTTACCTAAAAATGACGCTATCTTAAGAAATTACTAAAAATAAATTTGTGATTTAATGATTTATTTTTAGGTTTATCACGCGTGCAGTAGGCATTTTACACCGAGTGGTTAAACAGGGGGCAAGCCATTTTATAAAGGAGCAAGTGCCCCCTAGACTCCCCCGAAGCGCCGCCACTAGTGGGTAGAGTCCCATTACCAATGGTCGGTTGTCTCCGCGTCGTACAGTGGAACATACGGGTGTCGGGTAGAACATTCTTGTCCTAGTGTAAAGAGCACCTATCTGTTCATACGCATTGGTCAGAATGACATGTGCTATCCGACTAGAACCGTATTATAAACTCAATGCCCCAGGTTTCGCCCACAAGTTCAACACGAGCGTGGTCGGTATCTACGGCCACTGACTCACTGGGTCTCTAACCGTTTTATAAACTCAATGCCCCAGGTTTCGCCCACAAGTTCAACACAAGCGTGGTCGGTATCTACGGCCACTGTATCACTGGGTTTCTAACCGTATTATAAACTCAATGCCCCAGGTTTCGCCCACAAGTTCAACACGAGCGTGGTCGGTATCTACGGCCACTCTGGTTCCGCGCGCGACCACGACCTGGTCGGCGACCCCAGCCCGCCCTCCTACGTCCCCAACATCTTCCAGTTCTACACCGACAAGCTCTCCTTCAGCCAGAGATGGCCAACTTCCGGTACGTGATGGACTCCAGGAAGTTCGAGGCGATGGACAACACCTACTACGAGCAGCTCCTGAACGAGTACTTCAAGGAGTTTGCGCCGATCCCGACTATCAGGGAGCTGCAGAGACGGTTTGCGTTTCTCTTCTTCAACAAAGATGTGACTCTCAACTTCCCGAGGCCGCACATGCCCAATGTGGCTGACATAGCCGGGATGCACATTAAGCCTGGCGGGAGGCTTCCCAAGGTAAGGACAATGATGCAAGGTATGATAGGATTTATAGTACGTTATAATATAAAATTTTTGTGGGAACTTTGCCCATGGCGCGATTCATGCCCCTCTTCAGGTGACTAACTAGGTATGTTGCGGATATGACAATTGTGAAGGATTGGCCGAGCGCTGTTTAAGAAGACTCAATTCGTTGTATTCGCATTAACGACAGAAAAAACCTCGGAAAGACCTTCAAGACAGGATTGCCGGTCTCGACGGGATTTGAACCCGAGACCAGCCGAATCAGAGTCGCGCGCTCAACGCTAATGCTAACACTGTCGGTAACAAAATACGTTACATCTGGGAAACATAAGATACGAAATTCCCTCGTGCATAAAGCTACATCTGATATTGACGCGCGCTGAACCCGTTGTGTCTGGTGTACATGTCCTAGTTGCCCCGCACCTCCTCTTTGCTGAGAGGGATTTCACGAGTACAGCATCAGCATCAAGCCATTTTAATGCCAACACTATGATCAAACCGTTAATCATTAAAGTATAACAATTCGAGTCACGGTATTTCACCCGGAGCGATTGGCTATCGAGATGAGGATACCAATTTACAGTCCTAGGCTAAATATCTGGCGGACGCTCCTATCAATAATAAGCCAATATTATTAATCGTTTACCTTTAAGTTTCAAGATAAAGGAGGTTCTAAGAAAACATAAAAATAGGATTAATTTGTTGATTAAAATAATAAAACAATTTTGACATTATTATCATTTTTTTTTAAACATGGCACTGGTGTGGTATAAAATATGTAAGCCTAGTGCCATTGAAAGGTTCTTTGGTAAAATAAGCTGCAATTTGTCTTCATTTCCAGAAACTTAAAGCATTACTGGACAAAGCGAAGAACGGTGTCGTCCATCTTCTGTATGGGCTCAGTTCTCGGAACTTCCTGAGTTTCTGCCGAGAAGATCCGAGTGTTCGCGGACGCCTTCTCTAAACTGAAACAGCTGGTGATCTGGAAGAGAAAGGAGCCGATCCCAGGGCTCGCCAAGAACATCAAGGTCATGTCGTGGCTGCCGCTCAACGACATATTCGGTGAATATAATCTTTTGAGGGGATTCTCGCCTTTGTCTATTCACAAGTGTGACTCGTTGGCATTAGACTAGGAAAGCGCTTAAGTCCCGCCGCGTTGTTGGATGAGCGTAATTGGTGCATTGAGCTGCCATGTGTTTATGCGAATTTTCTGTTGTTCTGTGGCAAAATCATTACTTAGTTGAATTTTTTTTTAAATTAAATTAAATTAAATTAAATTAAAAATTAACTTAATTTTTTTAATTTTTTTTAATTAATCGTAATTGTTAAAAAAATCGTAAAATTGCGATTTTCATAAGAAATAAATTCTCGATTGCGCTCAAATTTTACACTAATATATTAATTCATAAAATAAAAGTTCTGCGAAAAAATGATTGCGATAGGATAAAGCATGTAGGTGTTATAAGTCAAAGAGTTGTTTAAAAAAAGAAAAAACCTGTAAAATTTCGATTTTTATGATAAATATTTTTTTAATTGCGCTCAAATTTCACAAAAATATTTACATTCATAAAATAAGGTTCTGTGCAAAAATCAATAAAATCGGATAAAGCATGTAGGTGTTATAAGTCGAAGAAATTTTTTAAAAAATGAAAAAAATCGTAAAATTGCGATTTCATGAGAAAAAATTTTCCGATTGCGCTCAAAAACGTGGCAGTTCTAAGTTTAGAGATTTCGAAGGCCTCCATAAAATTTCATCGCAATCGGATTATCGGTTAAGCCGGAATCGTTGGACAAACAGACAAAAATACAAAAAAAAGAAAAAAAAAAAAAAAAAAAAAAAACATTCCGGATTTTTTTCTCCAGTGTAGTGAAATGGAATCTTCGCTTCGCTCGCTACGCTCGCTACGCTCATCCAATAAATAGATAATTGTCTTTATTGTCTAAGTGGGATTAAGGTCTTCTAGGCCTTTTCATCCACCCAACCAAGTCTTATAATTAAAAAATATATTTTTACATAATTGTTTCTGCATTCAGTTTCGAGAAAAATATTAAAAGATAATAAATTTACATTATTTTAGGCCATATATAGGTCTAAACATTTTACACAAATATACTCCCATTCATAAGAGGCGCGCCAAAATTGAAAATATTATGCTAATAAATGGGCTAACAGGAGGGATTGATGGGACAGTACTATGGCATTTTCACAGCTTGATTATTAAGGGAGGAAGATCCTGCAACAAGCATCAGGAGACAAGTATCAGCATATTGGGTGAGAGTCCCCTCATCGAAGAAGGCAGACTGTTCGAATACTGGGTGTAAACTAGGGAGACATATCACTTTGTTCAAGCACTATGTTAGGGTGCGGGAAGTATCGTATGTGCAGCACGTTATGTCAAAACGCGAGCAGAGACAAAGAATGAAGTTAACCAAATCCCTTATTTCCCTCTCTTCTGCCACCAGCTCACACTAACGTCAAGGTGTTTGTAACTCACGGCGGCCTGCTCAGCCTCCAAGAAGCCGTGTACAACGCTGTCCCTATAGTCGGCATCCCCATCTGTGCTGATCAGTTCTTCAACATCCAACGGGCCGTGGACTTCGAGTTCGCCATCAAGGTCGACTACGATACAATAACCAGCGATAACCTTCAGTGGGCCATCAACACAGTCATCAACAATGCCAGGTAACAACTGCGGGTGCAAGCCAAGCTCTGCTATGCGTGCGAGCGTCCCATTCCACCACCTACACACTAGGAACTGCTGGGAGAGCAAACGTCCCATCCATACACACACAGAAATCCCCCCACAAGCAAAGAGAATAAGATTCTTGGAGTTGCCTCACTCCATTTCACTCCTTACTGATTTGTAAGAACATCAAGCAACCTCAGTTATCTCCTCTAGACACATGTCAGAGCATAGAGGGACGGGGTCCGCTACAAAAAAGTGGAGGCTCATCCAGAACTTTGGGCTGCAACGAACCGTAGCTCAGACCCGTGTTTGTAGGATACCAAATTCACATTTGGCTTTTTCCGCTGGTAATATTCTTTATTTGTTTAGCTCGTACATATACATGGAACAACAGTGCTTGCTTGTTTCAATTATCTAGACCACGTAATCAAACACACAAACTTCAAAGTATTAACCTTCTCCACTGCACTGGAGTCGTACAACCGCGAGTCATATGTAGATCAAGCGGTCTGGAAGATACCTACGTTATCGACTTCGCTCGTGAATATTCGGTTCGTTCTGGCGTCGCTATATTCACAGAGCCATCACTCGCTGACGTCATCTAACAGGCCGTGAGGAAACATGGCGGGCCTATTTCACGTTAGAATTGGCCTTTTGGGACTTTAAAACACTGTGCCCTGGTAGTAGTTATTGAACAAGGTTTGTATATATTTATGGATGCTCCAAACACTGGCATTACCTTAGCGCAGGCTGGTTTCTAGTAAACCGAGTGAGCGCAGCGAACGGAGTGTTCTCCATTCAACTTAAACGGGCTCTGTTAGTCTGCATGCGTGTGTGTGTACGTTGAAAATCAGCCGAATCGCTGCACAGTTTGCGCAGAGATTTAAACATACATCCGGTACAAGTTTACTGAGAACTGCTAACAAAATCAGCTGATCTTATTGTGATTTGAACCTACAAGAAATAATAAATTGAAAAATAGGCTTCCAATGTTTAGAAATTATTTTAACGACAATGGTTTTGTCTTAGAAGAAATATTTTTGTTTGTTATTTGCCTGGCTGTTAAATGCCGTGTCCAAGGTATTTCGAATGTTTGCACGTCAAGGTACCCTCAAAATCATCTCGGAGATTGAGTAAACCTTGCAAATATTTTAACGTTTTTCGTACTGGCTATGTTTACCATAGTATTGTCACAGATGATGGACTACACTGCGTTATATGCATTTCAAAACATGTTTAATCATTTTTTAAATACAATCTAGAAATTACAAAATCTTTCCCGACCATTGAACCCACGTCTCCCACATTTCGGCTATAAGGGCACATTAGCTAACTAGACTAGGGAAACGCCAAAGTTGTTAGACGAGTGAGCGAGTCATGTGTTGAGTTCCCGGGAACATTTGCATTTTTGTTCATTGATATCTTAATTAAAAGGTATGGTTTTTAGTTAAGTTGGTATAAGGGCGCGTCAACTGTAAGGCCATAATGCGCCACCCTAGTCTATGATAGGCAAGAGAGGCCTAAGGTAGGGGAAGAAAAGAAATGTTACTGGGTACTCAACACATGATTCACTCACTCGTTTAACAACGACTTTTACGTCTCTAGGCTAGTTTTTCTAGTGACATAAATAAGGCAAACCGTCGTCTTGGTTTGCGTATTCAGTGCTAGCTTGGTGAGAGTTTTCAAGGTGCTTTTTAGAACAAATCCGAGATTTGCCCGTGTCGGTTAAATATCACCCTTGATTTACTTCTGACGCCAAGTGTTCATGAACAATGTACTAGTTTAAGTGAATAAAGTAATTCTTATTTTAACTATAATACCCTTTAAGCACTTTTTTTGTTGTTGCACATTCGCTAATTATAAATCACGAATTGTGTTGCAGCTACAGAATAAAAGCGTCGAACGCCTCAGCCAGGTTCAGGGACCAGATCGTTCCTCCGCTAGAGAAGGCGGTGTTCTGGACCGAGTATGTGATACGTCACAACGGAGCCAAGCACCTGCGCTCGGCAGGACTCGACCTCAACATCTACCAATACCTGTTGCTGGACGTGCTCGCCGTTCTCCTGCTGGCGGCCATCTTGTTCCTGTTTCTCTCCTACAAGACGTACCGCTTGGTTCGAGCACTCTATGCTAGACTGCGGGAACTATATGCAGCACTGAAAGTCAAAACTATGTGATACGACACAACGGAGCCAACACCTGCGCTCGGCAGGACTCGACCTCAACATCACCTGCTGCTAGACGTGCTCGCCGTTCTCCTGCTGGCGGCCATCTTGTTCCTGTTTCTCTCCTACAAGACGTACCGCTTGGTTCGAGCACTCTATGCTAGACTGCGGGAACTATATGCAGCACTGAAAGTCAAAACTATGTGAAACGTCACCAGTGTTGAATCCAGCAGCTGGATCATAGCTGGATTTATAAACAATCTGTTTTCTAAAAGGTACACCATGAAACATATACAAAGACTTGAAAACTGCCATTTTGTAAAAATCCGCTTAAAAACGCATTTAAAAGTACTGAAAATAATATGGCATACTAGCATAGACGTAGCTTTTCTTTTCAACCCAGTGTTTACAGCAATTATCTGCGATCTAAAAACTCAAACAATTGACGTGAAGTCGCCCATTTTAGTAAATTTCAACCTAATTTGTATGTGACTTGTTTTGTCTTTTATGTTATTTGTTATTGTCTTGTTTGTTTACTTTATGTTTTTAAATTTGTATGTCGTTACCTTGAGAATGGGCAGGGAGATCTGCCCGAAATGTTGATAATCAAACGAGGGAGCGTAGCGACCGAGTGGTCTCCATTCAACTTAAACATCGCTCATTCTGTGAGTCTGTGTGTGTGTCTGTATATCGAATCAGCCGAATCGCTGAACAGATTGAGCTGAAATTTTTAACAGAAATCCGGTACGAGTTTACTGAGAACTGCTAACAAAATCAGCTTAATCCATCGCGATTTAAACCTACAAGAAATAATAAATTGAAAAATAGGCCGCCAATGTTTAGAAATTATTTCAACGACAATGGTTTTGAATTTGAAAAAATATTTTTTGTTTTTTATTTGCCTGGCCGTGAAATACCTTGTCCAAGGTTAATGAAATTTTGCACGCTCAAAGTACCCACAAATTCCGCTCAGAGATTGACTAAACCTTGCAATGATTACACGTTTTTCGTACTGGCTATGTTTTCCATAGTATTGTCACAGATGATGGACAACACTGCGTTATAAGCATTTCAAAACATGTTTGATAATTTTTAAATACAATCCAGAAATAACAAAATCTTTCCCGACCAGGGGATTGAACCCACGTCTCCCACATTTCGGGTATAACGGCGCCTTAGCCAACTAGGCTAGGGAAACGCCAAAGTCGCCAACTGTTAGGCCATAATGCGCCATTCTAGCCTATGATAGGCTAGGGAGGCCTAAGGTAGGGGGAAGAAAAGGAATGTTACGGGGTGCTCAACACATGGCTCGCTCACTCGTTCGACGACGACTTTGGCGTTTCCCCAGTACTAGCAGTACAAGCCTTGACACAACACAGCCTTGACACAACACAGCCTTGACACAACACAGCCTTGACACAGCATAGCCTTGACACAGCACAGCCATGACACAGCACAGCCTTGACACAACACAGCCTTGACACAGCACAGCCTTGACACAACACAGCCTTGACATAACATAGCCTTGACACAGCACAGCCTTGACACAGCATAGCCTTGACACAGCACAGCCTTGACACAGCACAGCCTTGACACAGCACAGCCTTGACACAACAGTATGAATGATTCACAGCTAGTCATCGTTGTCCTCTTGCGGTGATCATACAACTTTTCCCGGAACACACGCACACCTGTAGACAACAACAAACAAATAAAACCACTCGTTCTAGAACTTCTAATACAACAGAACTTACTAATAACTAGCCCCATGCACAGAAACAGAAACACCTGTAGCCTACCAGCATTATCAAGGCGCGGCACTGAGCAGTTGGGTTTCCTGCTTTCAAAACCAGGTGGAGCAGTCTAACAGTTGAAACAGTTGTACACAAAGACCATTGGACCAGTCCCGCCCAGCCAATTGTGCAAAACTAGGCTAAACATTGTTACTGGGGCGCTGCCCCCCTGCCTCTGAAGAGGAACCACCACTGCCACTGTTTGCCTGATCAGTTTTCTACAGTGACCACACATTGAAATGACAGGGCAGGTGTTACACTATCAGTACACAGTTCCATACAATATTGTCGCTATCAACTTTGATAACTGCTTTAGTACCTAATCCGATGAAAAGTCAGTTTCTCCCATATCGTCTGCGACTGAGGAGACAAGCTAGAGCCACTTATCTATATTGTACTGCTACGTTACACAGGTAGGTATGTGTTAATGAATTTTACTAGGAAAACGCTTAAGTCCCGCCGCGTTGTTGGATGAGCGTATATGGTGCATTGAGATGCCATGTGTTACGCGGATTTTCTGTTGTTCTGTGAAAAAATCATTACTTAATCGAAGATTTTTTTAAATTTAATTAAATTAAATAAAAAATTAACCTAATTTTTATAATTAAATAAAATAAAATAAAATATTAACTTAATTTTTTTAATTAATCGTAATTTTTTAAAAATAAAAAAATCGTAAAATTGCAATTTGTATAAGAAATAATCATTCGATTGCGCTCAAATTTAACACGAATATATTAATTCACGAAATTAAGGTTCTGTGAAAAAATCATTACAATAAGATAAAGCATTTAGGTGTTATAAGTCAAAGAATTGTTTTAGAAAAGAAAAAACCCGTAAAATTTTGATTTTCATGAGAAATAATTTTTCGATTTCGCTCAAATTTCACACAAATATCTTAATTCATAAAATTAAGGTTCTGTAAAAAAATCATTACAATCGGATAAAGCATGTAGGTGTTATAAGTCGAAGAAATTTTTTAAAAATCGAAAAAAATCGTAAAATTGCGTTTTTTATGAGAAAAAATTTCCCGATTGCGCTCAAAAACGTGGCAGTTCTAAGTTCAGAGATTTCAAAGGTCTCCATAAAATTTCATCGCAATCGGAGTATCGGTTTAGCCGGAATCGTGTTAACAAACACACAAAAATACAGAAAGAAAAAAAAAAAAAAAAAACATTCCGGATTTTTTTCTCCAGTGTAGTGAAATGGAATCTTCGCTTCGCTCGCTACGCTCGCTACGCTCATCCAAAAAACCCACCAATGGTCTGGAATAATCCAGTTTCCTTCAAGCGTTTGTAGATCTGAGGTAGAGATACGTTTTTTTTAGCGTTTTAGGTTTTTAAAGCTACAAGATGCTAATTTTGACGATTCAAAATGCTCATTTCACCAGAAAAAGTGTTTTTTAAGCCCATAGACAACTAGTTTTGCAATGTATTCTAACGTGTTAAATCTAATGTAAAGAAGTTTTGTATTATATAGATTTGTCAACAATGTGGTGTATAAAAGTGAATTGTTTTGTGAAGTGAGAAGCAAGCGTATTGTTGATCCACAGCCTGTTAGAGCCTGGATCGGCCCCGTAGCAGAGAATAACCTTGACACATAAATACCTTGACACATAATAGCCTTTCACAGAATAACCTTGATATAGAAAAACCTTGACGTAGAAGAGCCTTTACACAGCACAACCTTGACACAAAATCAACTTGACACAAAATAGCCTTGACACAAATTAACAAAACAAAATAACAATGAAAAAATATCCTTGAAACAAAATAATTTTGTAAATTCATGTCCTTGACACAGAATAGCCTAAACACATAATTACCTTGATACAGAATAACCTTGACACAAAAATAGCTTTGACACAGAAAAACATTGACCCCAAATAACCAAGAAACAATAGCTATGACACAGAGTATTCTTGACATATAGAATATCCTTTACATAGAAAATTCTACTGAAACATTTGAATGTTTCCTAATGGGTTATGACAAATAAAATTATTTTGAAAAGTCCGAGAACAGAGTAGGTTATTGCCACAGAATAGCCTTGACACATACACCCAGCAAACACAAATGTGATGTACTGGCCATCGCCCGCACGGGCAGCTCGTACCCGCGTGGCAGTGTCCCCTCGGCCGTGACGGGGGAACGCTCGGCTATAGGCGCTCCACGCTAAGAAAGCAGTTGCGCGCGCTTTTAACGGGTGAATTGTAGCCATTCAGCAGGCCCCAATTTAAAATAACGATCTCTGATTGGCCCGTCGAAAGCGCGCGCATCTGCTTTCTTAGCGTGGAGCGCCTATACCAGTAGCTGCCCGGCCGTAGCTAGTGCGGTCCTCGTTCATAGACCACTTGATGCCTGGTCTGTGCCCCCCTGTCTAAGCCCGTCCATTGACAATACCTAACGTAGATAAGATAAGATTTATTTCAGGACACAGTAATACATGTAAGTATAACAAGACAATCAAAATGATTGTGTAGCCTGATGAATACAAATGACAATAATACAATTCACATAGCACAACAACATAATACATTCAAATTTAACACAATATTATGTACATGCATAAACAAAAACAATACATACTACCTACACACATAAATGGTAACAAGGTCTGTAAGTGAAAAACAAAAAACAAAAACAAAACAAAATTTAAAAATTAAACATGAAGTTTTGAAAGTCAAGACTGGGTAGCCCCAGGCCCCTAACCACCCACTTTTTCATTAATTTTAAAATACTGGGCCTGGATTCTCAAAAACGCCTAACTAAGACGTGTCCTAGTGTTAAGACGTGTCCTAACTAAGACACCACTAGGACATCTTAACTAAGACGTTCCTAAGACGTCCTAGCTAAGTCACGCCTACCCAAAGGTGCCTAAGAAAATCTCAGACGTGTCCTAAATATTAAGACAAAGTAGCATTACGTCATAGATGACGTCATCAATATAGACATTTTGGACCAATAAGGAGTAGGTTATAAAAAGCGCGCGAAATTTGAATTTTCTACTGTAGTCGAGTTTGTTGCCTATTCGCGGTTAAAACCTAACCAGGTAGCAGCACGGTCGTATGCCAACATGGCCGTCCGAAGGCAGATAAAAACATGGGCTGCATAGGGAGCAAGTGTGTTTTTCATGCTTTAAAGCATAATATTTCATTGTAAGCGTCAGTTCTAGAAGTATTTCCACTTTCCAGTAGTTGGGTACGATGGGGTAGGACCATCATTATATTTTGTAATGTAACCCTCAGCTGCAAAATAAGGAATTTTATCTCGTAATTTGAAGACGTATTTTTAGTAATTTTAACTTGATTGCAATACCGCAAATTTCTTATGATTATTGGCCTTTACTTAGGCCCATATGATATGTAATATAATATGATACCACAAATTATTTATTCTCCCCTCCGCCCCCCCCGCTCCCGCCCCCCGGAAGTAATTTTTTGCGGGTTCCTCGCGAATAAATTATCAAACTCGATTTGTTATTAAATTTTTGTTTCGTCACGCCATTGAAACCTCTTAAAACATTGTCTCACATTTAAAAAGCCCCCCCAATGCGGCTAAAAATTTAAAGTTATAAGTTATATGGATGGCACCGGCCTTCACTAAACTTTATATATAGGCCTACTATTATTAATACGCATAGTTAACTAATTATATTACGCCTAGTTAAGTCCTAGAATTGTTTTGTTGTTGTTTTGGTTGAGATTATGAATAATATGAGCCCATAAATAATTAAGTCTACGCATAATTATTTGCTGTTCACGGCAGCAGTTGGTACAAATCTCTTGGCATATAAGAATAAAAAATCAAGGTAGGATAGTTTACATTCAATGCGCTGCACAAATTTAAAAACTATAATCATGGACATATATTATTAATAATAAATAATAATTACAAAAATTCCATATTATATCTATACCAATAATCAATTAATGAGACTTGCATAATATAACTATGGTTCACAGTATCTTTGGGTTTAGAATGTTGAACCCAAAGACGGTACATAGCTCTTAGCCCCTTTGGCCCTATACCGCCTAAAGCACATCATTGTAATAAATTAATTACCATTATGGTTTATCGTTTATCGGTTGGTGGTATCCATGAAACTGATGAAAGTTGTGAAAAATGTGTCTCAAGGAATAGGAATAGAACTCCCATCTAACCCACAGTATTGCACGGAATAATATACACATTCAGACTTTTTGTTTAATTACGCATCACAAAAATGTGTATTACTAATTTTATGACCTTTCTTGCTTGCTAAATAATAAACATGATCGAGTAAATTCATTCTGGAGTTGACCGTGACGCTACAATATTGCATTGGTTTAACATTGAATGCCGCCATGCAGCCGCCCGGTATCTGCCTTGGAGCAGTTCTCCACTTGACCGCCAGATGTCAGCCACTTTGCTTTTAAACGCGAATATACTGAGGGCATTTAGCAGAAGAATAGTGCAAAATGTGATACTATTTTACCTTAGGTAGAAAAATCGGAAATTTTCCGCTCTTTCATTTAAAGAACATCCTAAAAATATTTAATCGTAAGCAGGGCGACAGCGCGCGGCAGGGCTGCCCAAATTGAAAAAAAAGGAATTGTAGAGTAAGTAGAAGAAAGGTGTGAAACGGGACTAGGAAAATTGGAAAAATTTCCGCTCTTACACAAAAATGTAGTTCTACAAAATCGGGTGGTAATTTTGAGTCGCAGGGGTAACCAAAGTGGGGAAAGTCAAAATATACAGATTACCTGATTAATGGTGCAATTAGGACTAAACTAATAAGAAATTTTCTATTTCTTCGTCAAAACACAATTTAAAAAAACTCAGACAGTTACTTTGGGCCCCAGGGCTATCCAAAGTGGGAAGAGAAAACTTATCTGACTTAGGATAACTCGGGGGATGCCCAAAATTACCGTCCGATCAAATTCTGTTGTGAAAGAGCGGAAAATTCAGCTTGTACTAGTACAGATATTAACAATCCTCAAAATTTGGAAATTTTAATCACCCCCGACAGCCCACGCCCCAAAGTTACTATCAGATTTCTTTTGAATGTTGTTTTTATGAAAGAAAGGAAAAAATCCTTTTCAGAATTTTCAGTGTTCCTTTGTAGTAAATAGTAATATGTTGTTTTTTCACACTTTCGACAACCCTGGGGCCATAGTTACAATCAATTTATTTGAGGATAGTCATGAAAGTGCGGACAAAGTTATATTTTTTTTCAACCAAAGAAAAATTGGTACCGAACAGTCCTCACTAATACTATAAAATATTGCTATTCCAGTTACCATGCATAAATTTTGACATGATGAGAAATAATAATGATAGTTAAATACCCTCGAGTAGACAAGCGATATGTCATCCCTAATAAAATAACACCTTAACCCACCCTTAAAATTGGAATGCGGAGTGGCTGATTTTGTCTATAAATTTTCTGATTATTCAAATTAAAAATTAAAAATATTTTTGTACATATTTTTGTTCAATCAACCTACGTTCTTACCACAATCACTCCCTCCTCCCCCCAAACCACCACCACCACCACACCTTATTGTGTGCGTGTGGGGTGTAGGGGGGGGGGAACATCAACAAACTTGCCAAAATATAATTTTCTTATGTTAATTATACTAATACAATAATAAGGAATACACAAATATATTCTTGTTATTGTTTAATGTATTTTGACATTTTATGCAATACTCCTCCCCCTTCATTAATTTTTTTTGTAGGGAGGGGAGGGCTTATTGACCATACATATCAGTTTTTCTCACTCTAGAGAACTCACTCTCGAAGAGGTTAACATGGGAATTGGTATTAGTTCGTATTATCTACATTATGATTACTTATTAAACGAAACCGAAATTATATTTCAAAATGTTTTGATCCTATTAACCAAATGACCATTCTACAACCACTTATTCCACCACCACCAACACTTACTAGTTACTAGTAGTGGCCAGCACTAAATAGTGAGTTACCAATATTAAATTTGTCATGTGATAGATAATAATTAATAGTTTACTGGGTGATATTTGATATAACACCCATGCTCTCTTCAATACATTAATGATTCAAATAACTCATTGAAATAATGTTCTTACAATTGTATGTTATGGTCCAATCAACCTACTGTCTCTTTACAACCCCCACCCCTTATGTTGCATTTTAATTTTACTAGAAGTAATCGGCACTAACCAGTGACTTACCAGCATGTTACCAAAAGTTCTACACCTTTCACCTACCTTTAAGTACATAAACACTATTTATTTGAACACTTTTGTGTCATGAGTGAAACGAAAATCATAATGTTAAGATAATAGCCCTTAATAATGGCGTTATGTACAATTTGTATTGGGTAGTGGGTTACACAAAACTGTAACATATTCAACAGTAGGGACTACACAATTTATAAATAATGTTTACTACATGTAGAGCATGTACTTAGAAACTGGTTTCTAGTTTCAAATAATATTTTAAAATTTACTTTTTTTAAACATTTTAATCATAATAATTATCAAACATTAATTGACCTGTAGCAATCTACAGCAGGCCAATATTGTCTTAACTAGGTATTTGAGTTGATATTCATTTAAATTCATAATTTTATATTTATTTTATATTGTTCTATATTCATTTTATATTCATCATTATTCATTTTTATATTCGGTTCTGACTACAATTATTAAAATTGTAAAGTAAAATTGTAAATTTGTTGGTTAGTAGGCTCTGTTTGATATTAAATAGTAATGTCTTTCATTGTTAATTTTCTCATGCTACCTCTGAAATTTTTGCAGATTTAGTAAAATTAAATTTCAAATTAATTTACTGTAGCAAACAACAATATAGGTAATTTAAATTTCAAAAAATAAATTGGGTAGGCCTATAGGGTGAAATTATTTGTACACTTAGGGGCCTACTGTAGGGTATCAACTAGCTACCATCAGAAACATTTTCTTACAATATTAAAAAATATTTTAAAAAAAACATACCCAGTAATCTGTATACTAATTTTTTTCAATGATCCTTTTCCAAATTCTATCAAGGAGGTAGGTAGGCTTAAGCAAAAACTAGCTTAAATTGATGGAAATGCATAAAAACATGAAGGTATGCATACTCATTTATGAATGATATGTTTACTTTAGTCCCAACCTGTAGACAAACACATCACCAATTTGATGAAAAATTTCAATCTTTTAACCAAATTTTACAATTGGTGGATAGCATAGGACGGTACTACCGGTATGTACTTGGTACTATCTTGTTAAAGGAAATTGTTATTAGACATGTGTCACTAGTCTACCAAAAATAACCCATTGAAGAATTATGACAATATGCCTAAATAGGTACTGTTTCAAAAATACAAAGCGGAAACAATTTATTTTACTTTTTTAATACAAATTTACACTTTAGAGTACCGGTAGTTAGCTTACAGTGCTTACCAGTCCTACTATATCCACTAACTTCAAATTAGTTGACAATGATTTTAGGGCCTACTAAGAATAATTTGCTTAGCCCTATTTTGTTCTGTCTTTGTCACAGTATGGTGTAACTGTAAAATATTAGTGTGTGGAATTGCATTGGAAATGGGTTTCATTTTAGTTGTAGGCCTAGTCATGTTGGTTTGTTTTGTAGTTACTACTGCTGCCAGTAGGTTTCACCGCTCATAGTCATAGAAGTAGGGCCTACTGACTTAAATTGATTGAAACTAAATAGGCCTACCTACACTGAGATACAACAAGCTATTCGTATGCGCTTAATTTTGTCACTCGGT
Source organism: Sweltsa coloradensis (assembly GCA_024449915.1). Lineage (NCBI taxonomy): Eukaryota > Metazoa > Arthropoda > Insecta > Plecoptera > Chloroperlidae > Sweltsa > Sweltsa coloradensis. The sequence continues at coordinate 23,643 of JAMZAV010003656.1, read as the reverse complement.
TAGCAGCTGCAGCCGCGAATGATCAATATACGAAAGATCGCTTTGCGGTTCGTAATGCATTAATGAGTTAAAACTTATAAAATGTACTCTTTATGAAGTAGGCATCATAGGCCTACTTAAAAGCCTAAGCCTAGACATAGCTGTAGGTGAAGCCTAGAGCTCAGGTTAGGGCAGTTGTTAGCCATAAGCCAAGTCATAGGGTTAGGCCTAGGGACAAGTCTATTGTTGCAGCCGTCGTTGGCCAAGACGACAGTTAGGCCTAGCTTAGCTAGCCCAGAGGCCTATTAGCGAACCTATGTAGGCCTATAGCCAGTAGGCTACCTCTAGGGCCTATAGTAGGAGGCCTACCTAAAGTTACAGCTTAGGGCCTAGGCTAGGCCTAGACCTTTCTATTGGATTAGGTCCCTCCCTGGGGATAGGCTAGCTAGGCCTTGGCCTATAGCCTCTCAGCATTTCATTTCAATTAGTGATTTACTCTAAGGGCCTCATGTAGGCTACCTATATTTTTCTAATAAAATAGGATTGTAGGTGTCGGCTACTTGGGCTAGGCCTAGGCCTAGGCCTATAACCTACAGGTAAGAGAAGAGGTCGCAACTCTTGCAAGCCAATGCTCTAGCCTAGCCTCCTAGGCCCTAGTCTTTTTAGGTCTAGGGCGTATAAGCAATATGAATAACGTACAGGGATTAGTTCTCTACCGTTTGCATTGATTTATAATTGCAAATCTTACCACAACAACGTTATAAAAGCAAAGAAAACGTAAGCGTAGGGCTAGGGGGGCATACTCCAACGGTCCTAGGCCTACCTGTCAAATTTTAGGTTAGATTACCTTTATTGTTAAAACAAAATGTTGCATTACATGATTTGTTTTACTTTTATTTGCAAATTTTTCTGCATCCAAAAATAGCACTCTAATTGAAATCTGCTCACAGAAACATATTATCTGTGACTTTTACATTCGAGGTGGTACAGCCAGCTTCCGTGGTCGCCGCCATTGCTCACTAGGACATCGCTAAGACGCGCGCAGAGCTGACCTATCTTTTGCACGTCTCAGGAGTGTCCTAGCGCTAGGCACTTTCGAGAATACGGGCTAAGATTTTTTGAGAATACCGATCCGTGTCCTAAGTCGGTAGAATGGCTTAAGAGTGTCCTAGTTAAGACACGTCTTAGTTAGGCGTTTTTGAGAATCCAGGCCCTGGTCTTGAAAAAACTCTTCCATGGAGTAATAAGCTTTGTTAGTTAAAAATGTTGTTAGTTTATTTCGAAATGTGATTAAGTTCTTAGCATTGGTTATCTGTTTCGGCAATTTATTAAATAGTTTATAATTAATACACATAGAGTTGTTTTGTGTTAGCTTCGTTCTATACTATATATATATATATATATGTTATATCGCAGACTTTCACTGATTGAATATTCACACATTGTATTTTCTGGCTAGTCCGTGTGGTTTTATTTTTATTTATTCCAACGTTTCTGGTATTTCTCCCTTCCCATCTTCAAGGAAATTAATCCAAAAAAAAACAATATAAAAAACAATGTGTACGGTTTTGTTTGTTTTTTATGAAGTTTTTTTTTTGTTTAATTCCCTTGAAGATGGGCAGGGAGAACTGCCCGAAACGTTGGAATAAATAAAAATAAAACTACACGGACTACCCGAAAATACAATGTGTGCATATATATGTATATATAGCATCCGTAGCGCGATCTGTGAGCTAAATATGTAAACGTTAAACAACAATACACCTACGGAGTGTTTCCCGACTAACCAAATCGATAAACTAAAATATAAAGTTTGATTGATAAAATATCGGAATTATAAAGCTATTTTGTCTCAAGTTCTGACAGCAGTCGATTGCCTGAAGGTGGATATTTAACAAATTACAAGTTTTTTAAAAGTTTCATGTTAAAGTGTCTCGAACTCGATCCAGCGCCTTAGGGCGCCTCTCCATCTGAAAGTCAAACCTCTAACCGTTGCGCCACGGACGAAGCTTGAGCGTAGTGGAAATAACAACCTATAGATACAACAGCATCAGCAAATGGACTTGACTGAATTGTAGATGAATCACGAATTGCAGAAAGGGCGGAAGTCACGTATTGGGCCAAATCGAGTTTCCCGCATTTTTTGTGTGATGTGGGGTCTATGCAACTTGTAGCTATGAAAGGTCGTTAGTCCGCATAATTCTGTGTGTACGGTAGCCCTGTAAAAATACTGTGAACCGCAGAAAGCGCGTTTGTCCTGGACTTACGCCTGTTCTGCAGTTCCCCATATAGCACACAACATCTATACAATGTTTGTACAATGTTGTTTTCACAACATCTTTAACATCCATACAATGTTACAAATATCCAGCATAACATTACATGGATGTTGTGTGGACATCCAAATGTCCTCCCAAATGACGTTGCATTAACGTTGTTATGATGTTGCATGTAATGTTGTAACAACATTACCACTGTAACAACAAATATCTATACAACGTTCATGGGCGACTGCATGAACGTCCATACAATGTTATGAATATCTAATTAATAACACGTCACGGTCCATGCATCCAGGGTGGGGGGGTAGGTGAGGGGGCTCTTATATGAACACCAGCATTATAAATATATGTATATACGTACCGTATATGTGTGTAATAAACGAGCATCTTGGGTAAAACCGCGTCGAAATGATGATGAACCAGGGCAGAACCTGGGGGTTCACCGTTGTTTCGTCTAGACTACATCAGACATTATCAAGGTTGGTCGGTCAAGACTATGACTCTACAAAATTTGGAGCCGTCCGGCATGATTGCCAGCCACTGGGACTCCAAAATTTTGAAGTCACAGTCAACCTTGATAGTCTTACGTAGTTCAGACAAAACGTTAGTGGACGCCCATATTATCACAAATTATTTTGATAATAGATAATTGTTTTGGGGAAAGTGGTGCAGCACATAAAAATCATAATTAAAGTGATAAAATACCAGATCATGCATGAAGGTACATGGAAAACTACAAGTAGAAAAATACAAAAGTGATGGTTTATAGGCCTAATAAAGGATCGGTTGGGTTACATAGTGTTATTGGAGAAAAACATATTAGACCCCCAATACTAGGTATGTGGCAGCAATGCGTGTGATAGCACATTTGATATACTACTAATAACAAAAAAACACAATGTCAAAATGTATCAGTCAACTCACAACCTTGGTCACTCTTTGGACACTTGTAAGAAAAAGTTATATCTTACTAGGTAACTGAAAAGTAGTAGGTATCTTACCAACCGTTATTGCAGGCCTACCATGACCATAGGCTGAAAGAGTGTGTGAGGGGTGCAACAAAGAAGTCTCAAGAGTACTTGTTAGGTAGGCCTACCGGTAATCAGTATCACCCTGTAGGCATAGTCCGAGGCCTAACATTCCAGTAGGGCTTAAAATAGAAATAATTACTGGTACAATAAATGAACATTAGTCGGCCTAGGCCTACAATTTGACTGAAATAAAACTTGGGAATAGGAAATGGGAATATGCCGAGGTAATTTTTAAAGTCAATTAAGTATTTTAAATCAAGGATAATGAGAACAAAAAATTATCTTTGAAAAGTTTGCCAAACTGTTGCTGTTTTATCTCACTGAAATTTAGTATTTTTTATGTTCATGTTTTAGCGCAACAGAAAAATTATTTCTCCTAAAAATCGCAATTTTACGTTATTTTTTTTATATATTTTTTTTCTTTGGCTTAAACACCCTCATGCTTGATCCGATTGTAATGATTGTTCACAGAACCTTAATTTTATGAATTATTAGGAAGCTTCGCAAACGCTTTTCCAGGCGCGTTGTTGGATGAGCGTAATTGGTGTATTGAGCTACCATGTGTTATGCGGATTTTCCGTTGTTCTGGGAAAAAATCATTACTAAATCGAAGACATTTTTTTATATAAATTAAATTAAATTAAAAATAACTTTTTTTTAAAAATCGTTATTTTTTATAAAATCGTCTTCTTCTTCTTCTTCTTCTTCTTCTTCTTTTCTTCTCTTCTTCTTCTCTTCTTCTTCTTTCTTCTTCTTCTTCTTCTTCTTCTTCTTCTTCTTCTTCTTCTTCTTCTTCTTCTTCTTCTTCTTCTTCTTCTTCTTCTTCTTTTTCTTCTTCTTCTTTTAAACGCCCAGAGTTGAATTTAGACCATTCTTTGCCTAGCCGCCCAGTAAAGGTCCGACAAATATTTACTCTCTTCCAATTTCTTTTCTTCAATTGGTCCCTTTCTGCATTCAGGATATTATGTTCTCTGCAGAGAGGACATGTGGGTGAACAAACCACTCCTATTCTGTGAAGATGGGCTTGTAGGTTGTAACCATTATGTTCTGATATAAGACAATTTAAAATATATTTAAATAATATTTGTTTTCCGCCTTTTAAATTGTATAATTATTTTGAATAATTAATTATAAATAATAACTTTAATTAACTCAGCCAATAATATTTCATTTTATTGTGTTATGACAATTTATCAGCCATGCGTAATAAATAATAACCAGTGTTTATTCTACGTGTTTTAATTTTGTGCGTAAATCTCTCATCGGGGCTCTGTGGCCAGGACCCTTATTCTCGAAATTCGTGAAAGTTCCCACTCATGTGAGTGAATTCACACACATTGCGATGTGTGAGTCACAAAACGCACCAAATGCAATTCTCGAAATAAAATTGAGATAAAATTCCTCCACTCACAAAATTCTCACTGGGACCCTGCAACGAGGCTAGCCAATATTGCCCCGCGGACCCCTAACCAATAGGCTTCAAATAGTTTGAAGACAGCTGTTTCACCCGGCCAATAGCAACCCTCCCTTGGCTCGTGAAACGGGACACACCGAGGGGTGGGGGTAGGTGATGTGATGCACTTGTTGTCGCTAGGAGGACCGAGTTGAGTTGGTTCCTTGTAGGCTACCCAAGCGCATCACGAAATAACATGAATAAAGTGAAGTAAATACTAAACTGTGTACACCCTGCATGCAAAATATTTATTTAAAATACTGTGTTGACTACGGTTATGGGGTATGTTTTAATATTAAGTACATAACAAAATATTATGTGATGCATTTTGTGGTTATGTGGCTTGTTTACATCCCGACGGTAGGAGTAGGAGCCTAGGGTAGGCTTGCGCGTAGGAAAATAGTTCAAAGTAGTTCAACATTTTATTGTGTCTATGCCGTTATTGATGATACATTTCACTTAAAATTATAATCTTACTAATATTAAAGAAGTGTACGCATGCTATTTTATAATATATATATATCGGGTCAATTGCTTCGTGAGAGAAGTCACAAGGGTTTTCAAACGTGACAATAACTTCGAGTGAGTGAGTGAGTACACTCACAAAACCTGCGAAATCGGGAGTCGAGGATAGCACCCCGCCGTCAGTGTGTGAACTCACATCACACGCCCATTTCCCGTCGTGAAAAGCAAGTGAGAAAACTCGAGAATAGGGGTCCAGATGTGAACGCACAGTGAACACACACATTTGAACTGTGAGAATGGAATTTATTATCGTTCTCCCCGCTACATTATCGGAACATTATCGGCAAGTGCGCCTGAACTCTGGTCATTCATTGGCGTCATAACCTTCGCGATGTAGCCTTTTCTTGTGCAACTCAGACTGCGTGGATGTGCAGGAGTCCCATTAAATATGCGACACTTCAAATCTTGTATGTGAATGGAATGTTTGGTATCCATAAACTAGCTCAGTTGCATCACTCAACTACGTCACGTTTTTTGAACCGTGGGACCGAAAAAACGTATTTACCCCACAATTTCCCCTCAATTTCCACCACTTCTGCCTCATCACCAGTGATGCAAATAGAATTAGACCAATCAAAACACTTAAATTCTATCCCCACTACACATCAAACTTCAGTCAAGCAGAGTAGAGCGATCGACAGGAACACACTTCGAAGGTCTCTCGAGGAGACTCCACGTCAGGTTGGGTGCGAGAAGCACTGACCGGAAAAACACACTCGTCAGCAGCCACTTCAAGCAGTCACCACGTCGTTCGATTTGGGGAACCGATCCACAGAACGTCTTGGACTTTGAATTGGACTTGGAGATTGGAGAGATGGATGGCACATAGGCCTACCCATGGACTGATGGGCGAGCCAACTTGGAACTAGAGTCGCAGAACACCTCCGGATCGAATCTCCGACTTGACTTCATGGATTCCGAGGTCACCGTTCTACAATTAATAAACTACAATCTACAACTCTACACAACGAATAAACTACAAATACGAACGTTTATAAAATGGCTGATTAAACTTTTAAAACTATTGAACATTGATAAAATTTTGAGAACATTGATAAAACTTTGAGCACTTATAAAACTTTTGAGAACTTTTGAAGAGAACTTTTAATATTGCTAAACGGTGAGAAATTATATTGGTGTTGTAAATGTTGCTTGATTTGATTAATTATAATTGTATTTTGAAACTAGTTTTGTGAAGTTGTGTTAACCTTTCGTTGTTTGTCTGTCCCACTCAATATTATATTTCAGTTTTTTCTTAAATTAAATTTCTACAGTTGATACCACTGCCTACTGACTTGAGCTAGACCGGCGCGCTTATAAGGTTGGTAAACCTGTATAGCCTACCTGATTTTTCTGACAGCTGAGCTGTCTTGCTGAGAGTGAATTTGCTTGCTTGTTTTTGATTTTGGATACACTAAAGTAGTTTTTGTCGTGTTTTATTTGTGAAGAAGGGCTGAATAGTTACATTGGCGCCCAACGTGGGGTTACTTACTTGTAGACCCCCGTTTTTTATTTGAAAACTGAATAATTAAAAATAAAAAAATGAGTGTGGAGATGACAAGGAAGGTGATTCTGAGAGTGAAACTAATACCATGTTGAATATTGTAACATGTACCACTGAGTCCCTTGCTGAGTTGCAAGAGAACCTGAACCCAACTCGCCTTGGACTGGCAGACCATAACCTAAAATCACCTTTCCTATAACCAGTGCCAGTGCCTTCAACTGCTACCAACAATTCAGGTATCATAGGCGAAAACGGACAAACACAGTGAGTCTATCAAAACAGAAAAAAAGATTTGACAAAAGTGATTAAATATACGAGCAAATGAGAGCAGATATGTTAGAACTTTCAGCACTTGTTAGAGAATATGTTGCAGAACGTAGGGCAGGTTTTGCCAGAATAAAATCAGGTCTTGCCGGAATAAATGCAACGCTCGATAGAATAAGTGAGGAACGTAGAGCAGATCGGATAGAACGAGAATCAAAATTGATAGCAGATAAAGTAGGCGTAGAGAGAGATGAAACAGAAACAGAAAGTGAACGGTGTGATGAGAAAAATGTTGGGTTATTGGAGAATGCTAGAGATATTGAGAATTCTGGGTTAATTAATAATAATAATAATAATAATAATAATAATAATTATAATAATAATAATAATAATAATAATAATAATAATAATAATAATGATGACGTTGAGTTAAACCTTAGTGTAAGTGATGCGGATAGTGAAAGTGTAGGGTGAGATAGAGCTAACAATATGACAGTTAGTGATGAAGTTGATAACAAGAGAAACAGAGTTAATAAAGTTGAATTTAGTTGTGACGTAAGTGATGTAAGTGAAAATGTTGATAAAGAGATAATTAATAAAGTTAAAGTTAATAGTGGAAGTGATGTTGATAATGTGAATCTAGGTAAAAAAGACGTTGATTTGAGAGAAAATGGAGATTCTAAAAATGAAAACGGAAGTGATGATGAAAATTGTGTTAAAAATAATAATAATAAAGAAAAGTTTAAGTGGAAATAAAAGAAGTATTTAACCCGGAATACAGAAATAACCTAGTAGTTGACAATAATGGAGAGAGAGATAAGCTAGTGAGAGATGAGTTAGTGAACGGAGTGATAAAGAACATCGGAGAGGCCTATTTGTATAAACAAACTTAAAATATTTAGGTCAGGATAAATGGGACTTTGTAAAACAAAGATATATGATAAAAAATCAATGACAGATGGTTTAGGAAAATTGAAATGATTACTGAACTATACAAGAGGAGGGAGCGTTGGAAAAATAAGCCTTCAGCAAAAATCAGAAAGTATGAGCGAAAGAGAAAGAGATCGTTGTGGGGATTTAAGCTTGAAGCAATTCATTAATTGAACGAGTGAGCGTAGCGAACGTAGTGATTTCCATTCGACTTAAACGGCCCTTACGGTTTTTCTGCGTGCGTGCGTGTGTGTGTGTGTGTGTGTGTGTGTGTGTGTGTGTGTGTGTGTGTGTGTGTGTGTGTGTGTGTGTGTGTGTGTACGTTGAAAATCAGCCGAATCGCTGAACAAATTGCGCTGAAATTTTAAACGGACATCCGGTACGAGTTTATTGAGAACTGTTAACAAAATCAGCAAGATTCATTGCGATTTAAACCTACAAGAAATAATAAACTGAGAAATAGACTTCCAATGTTTAGAAATTATTTTAACGACAATGTTTTAGATTTTGAAAAGATATTTTTTGTTTGTTTTTCGCCTGGCTGTGAAATGCCGTGTCCATGCAAGGTCAGTCGAATGTTGGACGTCAAGGTACCCCCAAATTCCGCACGTAGATTGAGTAAACCTTGCAATATTTTCACGTATTTCGTACTGGCTATGTTTACCATAGTAGGCCCTATTGCCACAGATGATGGACTACACTGCGTTATATGCATTTCAAAACATGTTTAATTATTTTTGAAATGCAATCTAGAAATTACAAAATCTTTCCCGACCAGGGGATTGAACCCACGTCTCCCACATTTCGGCTACAAGGGCGCTTTAGCCAACTAGACTAGGGAAACGCCAAAGTCGTAGTTAGACGAGTGAGCGAGTCATGTGGTGAGTACCCGGGAACATTTGCATTTAAGATTGATAATTATATTCGTATAGATAATAGGGTATTGGTGGAAATCACTGTGCCGGAGGTTGCTGTTGTTGGCAGTCTTCAACTGAATATTCCGTGTGACTGCCGGGTCTTGCTTAATGTTAGATTGTTGGTCCGGTTGTGTAAATGTTTAGGCCATAGTTTAGGCCAAAATGCTCCAATGTAGCCTATATGATAGGCTAGGGAGGCCTAAGGTAAGGGGAAGAAAAGAAATGTTACCGGGTACTCAACACATGGCTCACTCACTCGTCTAACAACGACTTTGGCGTTTCCCTAGTTATATATATTATATATATCATTCATTATAGTACGTGGTTACTGCGCTAAAATTATTATAATCATACCTAACAAACAGAGTACAATATGTAGAAATAACTAGCAATGAAAATAATAAAATTTCACATACGATTTCGGACTCTGAGAAAATTATCTAGGTGCCCGTTAGGGCGCCGCAGCCAAGCCGCGGTGCGCTAACACTCAAGCACCTTATACACCAAGCAGAGTTGGGGTGATTTCGAGGTGTTACCCAGCCGTCATGTAACGTGATGTGAACTTGAAAACTATCACAATCGAGGGGATTTAGGTACCTGACAACACATGCCAAATTTTATTGGGGTACGACCATTCCTTCTTGGTGAAAAATGTCTTCAAACATGCTCCAAAATCACTTTAAGGATGTTAGCTACTGCTAGCTACTGCTAGCTACTGCTAACATCTAATACGTCGGCCCGCGATTCTGACCAGACGGGTGGGGCTACAATGTTCATATTTTACATGGACATTAAGGTTATAGAATGATAGTCTCTTTTTGAAAAAAAAAGTTGAAAAAGTTTGTTGGAAGGCTTCCAAATAAAGGTTTTAAAATAAGCCTTAAACACTTGGCATATAATCAACAAGTAACCATAGTTACTTGACACTTGTTGGCGGTATAAGCAGAGTTAGGCGGGAAAGTGCGATACGTAAACAAATGGCGGACATTTAAAAATTTTCTTCTTTGTGTGGAACGAGAAAAGGTGTCATTATACTCTCATAAAACAAATCAGAAACCGTCCCTGGCCTAGGCCAGATGTGGAAAATTATTTATAATGCAAAAGTGTAGGTCTAAAGTTCCATTTGGCTATGGGGACTAGTAAAATTCATACTTACTTTACATGTTTGACAAGCCTAGCCAACCCTAGGCCAGCACAACATAGTTCTGATATGAACTTGCTCAACTGTTTGTTTACATAATTGCAACAATCAAATCATTTCATACAACTTGTCTTTCGATTGGCCCGCGTTTATGAAGGCACTGCCATCTAGAATAAATATAGAACTTTTTCGAGCTCTTTGCTATACGCAAATCTTTTTAAAGTGTTTGGATTTCGTGATACTCTTTCAACCATAGACATCCTATATAATTGGCTAGACCAGCAGTCGGTGGTCCACTTCCGGTACAATTAGAAGCCATCTTAAAATGACAGTTTACATGTTAATCAAATGGGAGCGATTTGTGGTCAAATAGTTCTCAAGATTGCCGCCAGGTTGACAGGTAAGCATACTAGCCTTTAACACCAAATGATTACTACCTAAATTCCCTTATGCAATCACTTCGTATTGTTTCTTTTGTTTAATACCATGCTGCACAAGCTAAAACCATATCAAACAATCCAGTAAAATATTTTATTGCATTAAAAAAGCATAAATTAAAACACCAAATCGCCATCTTGAAATGGGCCGGTTGAGTCTTCAATTTGCCACGCTCGCGCCTGTGCGGAGGTATAGGAGACTGCTAATCTAGCCTACTATAGGGGTTTAATTAATATCAATGCTTTCAACTCAAAAAACCCATGACGTTTTCCACGATACCGTTCAAGAATACCAATTCCTTCGAAAACGAAAACGACTTCGTTTTCAAATTGCGTTTTCAACTCATCTCCCACGAACTCAAGAATTGGGGTCCAGTCCTTATACCGTCGTTATACCATGGTTATACCACCTATACCCAGGATGTACATGAATCCGGGTCTAGATATTTTACATCCTATATTGTTACTGCTAATACCATAGAATTAAAATCAACTTTGATAAAAATATTATATTTTAGCAAATAATTTTGTAATGGAACTTGAAAAAAGTAATGAGATCACACACATAACAAAAAACTTGTAGAAATACAGCCAAACCTTACACACTCAAAAGGAATGAGATCTAAAAAAGGGCCAAGCTCATCTACCCTTCCACATAAACGTACAGTGTCCCATAACAGCATCCTCGAAAAGCTTGGCAAAATAGAATTTGCATGTTATTACGTTTAAATTAATTAGAAAAAAAGAACTTGGATAAAACTATTACGTTAAATTAATAATCGCAAATTTCATTTTGTCAAGCTTTTCGAGGATGCTGTTATGGGACACTGTACGTTTATGTGGAAGGGTAGATGAGCTTGGCCCTTTTTTAGATCTCATTCCTTTTGAGTGTGTAAGGTTTGGCTGTATTTCTACAAGTTTTTGTTATGTGTGTTATGTGGTGTACCACAAGGGTCAATTCTTGGCCCTTTATTTTTCATTGTCTTTATCAATGATCTAACTGAAAGTATAGATGATGCTGAACTTTTTGCTGACGATTTTTCCACAGTCATAAAGGCTGATGAAAGCAAAGCTCTTCGGGATAAATCAGAAGAAAGACTAAATTAATCAAATGGGTGGTTTACAGCTAACAAAACTTATTTAAACTCAAAAAAACAAACTATATCCAATTCCACTCAATTCAGAAGATTAAATCTTTAAATAAAATACCATACCTAACTAATTTTTCAGATAATTCAAATATAACACAAGTTTCATCAAATGTATTTCTAGGCTTAACAATAGACCAACATCTAACATGGCACGATCATATCAATACATTAATACCAAAACTTAATTCGTCTTGTTATGCTATAAGGACCATCAAGCAGATAAGTAACATCCCCACAGCCAAAAATATGCTACTATTCATTATTTGAGTCATATATAAGCTACGGAATTGAATTTTGGGGTATATCGACCCACATTCATAAAGTTTTTATTATACAAAAAAAAGCAATTAGAGCAATTTGTTCCCTTGATCCCACAGAACACTGCAAACCTTTTTTTATACGCCACAAAATCCTTACCATTTCATGTTTATACATTTTCAAATCAATATTAGTAATTAAAAAAAATATACACACCTACTCAGTAAATGCAAATGTCCATGATCATGACACGTAAAAAAAATCACCTACAGCTAAACTCATATCACACAAAACTTGCCAAGTAAACTCAAACTACTTACATAAATCTCTTTATAACCATCTTCCAGAAACCATTAAAAACATTTCAAGCTATGACCGTTTCAAACATGAACTCAAACAAATTTTAATTCTAAAAGCCTACTATTATCTTATTGATTACTTAAATGATACACTCACAGAAATTCCTGTTATCACTTGATATTATTGATTAACTATAATATAATGAAATGAACCTTATTTTATTACTTTTCGATAATTATTATTATTATTTACAATGTATGACATATTATGACAATTTTCTCATTATATTAGTATTAGTAACATTGATTTAATTTAGCTTAAGGACACATACACAAAAAATTGTGTTGTTGTTACATAAAATGTACAATTTGTCCTAATAAAAAATTGAAAATTGAAAAATTGAAATGGTATACATTGTTTAAATATAGACAATAATTATGTTTTGAAATTTTCAGTTAAATTCAAGTTTAAAATTTTTTGGTACAAAAAGTAAAAAAGCAAAACACATTTCCCTACGAGATTGTGTTAGGATGGTACTTTTCTTTATCCACAAAAGACTAAGGTTATTATCTTCATTTTTGTGGAAGAAGTAGGGAAAACCTCCTAGGAAAGTAATAAAATTATTGTTACGAGTTATTTCCATTCAAAGTTTGGGTAAAATAGAGAGCATATTTTAACAATTTGGAAGCTCCCATGAATATAATAGGCCTACCTAATATGAATCTCAAGAAAATGATTTTGATTATTAAATGGCAGTAAAAAACTAACACTTAGGCCTACCAAAAAATACATTATTGTCAACAATGGTAACTAAATAGCGTTAGTTTGTATTGTAACATTTAAAAAAAAGTGAATTTTTTAAATTTAAAGTAATTTTATCTGTTGAACTGTTGTACTGTTGTACACCCGCATAGCCTTGGAATAATTGTACAACAAATTAAAATTATCCGTTTTAGAGACTTATTGCTCGATTTTCAGTAAAACATCCCCTTAACACGAATATATTCATTTATAAAATAAGGTTCTGTAAAAAATCATTACAAAAAGATACAGCATGTACGTGTTTTAAGTCAAAGAATTATTTAAAAAAAGAAAAAACCCGTAAAATTTCGATTTTCATGAGAAATAGTTTTTCGATTGCGCTCAAATTTCACACGAATATATTAATTCATGAAATTAAGGTTCTGTGAAAAAATCATTACAATCGGATAAAGCATGTAGGTGTTATAAGTCAAAGAACTTTTACAAATCGAAAAAAATTGTAAATTGCGATTTTCATGAGAAATAATTTTTCGATTGCGCTCAAAAACGTGGCAGTTCTAAGTTCAGAGATTCCAAAGGCCTCCAGAAAATTTCTCTGCAATTGGAGTACCAATTTAGCCGAAATCGTGTTAACAAACACACAAAAATACAAACAGAAAAAAACACACGGATATTTTTCTCCAGTGAAGTTAACTAGGAAAACGCTTAAGTCCCGCCGCGTTGTTGGATGAGCGTAATTGGTGCATTGAGGTGCCATGTTTTATGCAAATTTTCTGTTTTTCCCTTGGGGGAAAAAACTTTTACTTTTAAGTTAAAGGGATTTTTTTTAAATTTAAATTAAAATTTTAAAAAAAATTAATTTAAATTTTTAAATTTTTTTTTTTAATAAATGAAATTTAAAAAAAGGGGAAAAATCGTAAAAAATTGAAATTTTCATAAAAAATAATTATTCGATTTGGCAAAAATTTTTACACGAATTTTATTAATTAAAAAAAAAAAAGGGTTTTTGGTAAAAAAAAAAAAAAAATCATTACAATAAGATAAAGCATGTAGGTTTTTATAAGCCAAAAGAAATTTTAAAAAAAAATCAAAAAAAAAGTCAAAAAAATTGGTTTTTCTTTAAAAAAAAAAAATTTTTTTAAAAACCCGTTAAAAATTTAACTTTAAATTTGTATCAATTCAAAAAATTAAGGCCCTCTGTGAAAAAATCTTTTTCAAATCGGCCCAAAGATGTTGGTTTTTTTAAAAGTCGAAGAAATTAAAAAAAAAAAAAAAAATGTAAAATTGCGTTTTTTCCAGGAGAAAAAAATTTTCCGTTTGTGCTAAAAAAAGGGGGGGGCATTTTATAATTTCAGAGATTTTCCCGGGAAAAACCCCCTATAAAATTTTCATCGCAATCGGAAGTATCGGTTCAGCCGGAATCGTTAACAAACGGGACAAAAAAAAACAGAAAGGGAAAAAAAAAAAAAAAAAAAAAAACTTTTCCCGAATTTTTTTCCAGGGAAGTGAAATAAATTAATTCCCTTCGCTCGCTACGCTCACCCAAATAGAAATTTTTGGCTACGCCCCATCCAAATATTCGGGGTTAAAAAAACTGAAAAGCTATGGGAAAAAAAAAATTCTCAGAAAAAACGAAATTTGTCCCCTTTTTTGTTTTTTTACCGATTTGAAAATGTTTTTTTCCCCGGGAAAAAAGGGAATAATGCGTAACCCCATGGAAAAGCTTAATGCACCCAATTTAGCCCACCCAAAACAACGCGCCTGAAAAAAAGTGTTTGCGGAGCTTTCTATTTAATTATAATATCACCATTTTTCCCAAATTAAAAAATTTTTGAATCTTTGCACATTTGGTTTTGTTGAAATTTGGGCTTAAACCCCGTGAAAATCGTGTAAGAAAAACCCTTTTTGGATGTAAAATAAGGGGGAAAAACCGTTTTTTTTAAATTTAAAAAATTCCCCCCAACATTTTCCCAAATACAAATTTATTTTTGTCAACCGTGTGAAAGGGGTTTTAGTATTGATTTTTACGAGGGGAAACCCCTCACAAAACTTGGTGGAATCTTATTTTTTTTCCCAAAAAGCTTTGAATTGAATAGCGTCTCTTGCGTTTATTTTTGGGGTTTCCACTTTTCCAATGTCCCCGGTAGAAATGTACAGGGAAAATCCGTAGTGATGGGCGCCGCATTTATTACCCTTCGCACTATCCTGGACAACAGGGCCCACTGCGACGGGGGGCCCTTTCGTAGGGGGGGGAAAAACAAGGGCCCCGCCCTGTCTCCCGGGACACGGCCCCCCCCGTTTTCGACCTTCCGGGGGTTCATTTGCCCCACACTTTGGAAATATTTTGCTTTTCCCAACTTGGTAAATATTTTTCTTTCATTCCACAAAAAAACCCCTGTCACCTGTGTTACAAAAAAATTTAGTAGGTTACCGTTTTTTTTGTGGCTTGGAGAAATCCCCCAAAAAGGGAAAATTGACCCCCCTTTCCCCTGGAAAAAATGCCAACATTTCGTTGGGCAGGGATTGGGCCCGTTTTCATGAGGGGAAAACCGAGGCCAGGATCCCCCCCCGGGGGGGAAAATTTAAAGTTTCTGAAACTTTCCTTTGGGGAAAGAGCGATGTGGGATTTTTCGGAAAACCAAAACCAAAGGTTTCTTTAACCAAAAAAAAAAATCAGTTTTAATTTACTATCCTTTTGGGGGACAAAAAATTTTTTTTCAAACAAAGCGAGAGGAGGGACCAGACTTTTCCCAAGTAGATGGGGTAAAACTTCGCCTTTAGCTGACGAATCGGGAAAAGCAGATTTTAAATCAGTTTGTTTAAAACACAATAAATTTTAAAAAAATTGCCTTTTTTTAAAGGTAAATCCCCAAGGGAAAAATTTATTGATATTTTTTTATGATCATCTTATAAACTGGTTTACACAAAAAAAAATTTTTTTCAAAAAAAAAAATAAATTTTTTGTTTTGGGAGAAAAAACAAAACCTTTTTTTTTGGGGTTTTGGGCTTTTGAAAAGGGAGAAAAAACTTTTTGGTTTTTGGGTTTCATCCAAAAATTTTCTCTTATTTTTACGTCTTTTGATCGGGGGTTTCATTTTAAAAATTTTTGGAAATTGAGGCAAACCCGAAGCCCTTAAAATTTCACTGCCCCCAAAAAAAAAAATTTAGCTCGGGTTTTTTTTTTTTTTTTTTTTTCTTTCTTTTTGTTGCACGTTTCCCGGGGGAAAAAAACGGCTTTATGCGATCTTAATAAAAGGGGAAGGGGCCCCGTTTTTTTTCGGGAAACTTAAAATTTGCTACTTTTTTTGGGTACAACCCAAAGAAATATTTTCAGAATATCGTACTTTAAAATTTTTTTTCGTTTTTTTAAAAGGGGCCGAATTTTGCGTGACTTTTTGGGCCGAACCCCGGGGGCCCAAAAAACGGGGGGGGGGTTGAACTTTTATTTTTAAAAATGGACTTTAAGGTTATGGGAGGGAAATACCCCGTTGAAAGAAAAAAAATTTTTTTTTAAAAAAAATAGCCAGAATCCATAGAAAAAAAGAAGGGTTTTTAAAATGAGTATTTTTTTGGTTGTTTTAATAAAACCAAAAAATAACAAGTAACCCCCAAAAGAAACTTTACAAAAATTTACCTACAAGCGTTTTTAAAAAGCACTTGCAAAAAGGGAAAAAAAGGTTACGGCAAACCCAAAAATTTTCAAAAAAAACTCATTTCCCTCAAAAGCGGCGGGATGAAGGTTTTCCAGTATTAAAAAAATTAAAACATTGTTTTCACTTATAAAAACCCTGACAAGGATATGTTTATATTTCGAAAAAATTTCGTTTCTTTTTAATTTTTTATGTTGTAAAAATTTTTTTTATTTTCCGGGTTTAAATACCCTCCCGCGAAGGGGGGGCCCCAACGGGAAAAAAGCCAAAAAATCAATCACCTTTCAAAATATCACACATCCCAATTTAAAGGGGTTAGTGCAGGGGCCCTGGAAAGGAACGGGGAGGGCTTGGGGGGGGGGGGGAGGGGCCCCCAAGTTTGGTTTCCCGGCAAAATATTTAATTTCAAAGTTTTAATTTTTTTAAAATTTTTTAGATTTGCACATAGGGTTTCTGTTTTTAACATTTTTTTAAAGAGTCCGAGGGGCAACAAGTTTAGTTTAAGATTTTTGATTATTTTTAAATTATTTTTTGGAAAGAGGGAAAACGAAAAACTTCAATTTCACCGACCCAAAAAAATTTTAGCCCCAGGTTTTTTTTATTTTTTTTTTGTTTTTTTTTTTGTTTGTTTTTTGTTTTGTTTGTTTGCTCTACCGGGCAAAAAGGGGATATCCAATTTTGATGAAAATTAGAGAGAACCTTCGAAAAACTCTTTAACTTTAAGGTGTTTTTGTTTTGGGTCCCCCATCGAAGAAGTATTTAAAATCTCATATTTTTTTTCCATTGGTAAATAAAACGCCCGGGGGAAAATTTTTTTTAAGGGATGTTTGAAGTTTAGGGATGACAAAAAAAGTGCCTTTTTTTTTTGAAGGGGAAAACTTCAAATTTTACCGGGGCCCCAAAAAAAAATTTAGCTTTAGGTGTTTATTTTTAAATTTTTTTTTTTTTTTTGGTTTGTTTTTTGTCTGTTTGTTTTCCTTTCGGGGAAACGGCAATCCAATTTTAAAGAAAAAAAAGGGGAGAACCTTCGAAATCTTGAACCCTTTGGGGGGGTATGTTTTTGGGGGCCGACGAAGGAAATAATTTTACATCTCAAAATTTTTTTTTATTGGTAAAAAAACGCCTGGAAAAAATTTTTTTAAGGAGTTTGAAGTGTTAGGGATGACAAAAAATGTGCATTTTATTTTTCCTTCAAAATGGCCCCATTTACATCAAAAATTTATGAAATAAAAGGGCCTTTTTTTTTGGGATTTTTGGGCCTTTTTTTGATATAATTTGCTTAAAAACGGAAATTTCAAACCCTGCGAGTGCGAGTGCATGTCAAGGTTTTCCAACATTTATCGGGCCAAGCATGGCCTACGCAATTTATTTTTTTTGTTGTCGAATATGTAACGATGAGTCAGAGATGAACCCCCCCCCCCAACCCCCTTTTCCACGAAAATATATTTGGTTTTAAATGTAATAAATTTTTAAAAAAAAACATTACTTTAAAGTAATGGAAAAAAAATTTTGAATTCGATTTAAAATTCAATAGGTTCTTTTTTTTAGGTTTTGTTTTTGTGTTTTAAAGGAACTATTTGCCACCCCACTCATCAATTCGGGGTTTTTTGGCGAAATTTTTTTCGTGGCATTTGGGTCGGGTTTTTGGGCCAAACCCGGGTGGGGGGTACAACGTTTTTTATTATTTCTTTGGGGGATTAAAGGGTTATGGGGTGTTGGGGTTTCCTTTTGAAAGATTTAAATTGAAAAAGTTAGCTGAACCATAAAAAAAAAAAGCTTTTTTAATTTTAAGTTTTTTTCGGAAAATAAAAAAAAATTTACAAGTAAAAAAAGAGAAACTTGACAACAAAACCCCCTTACCCAAGGGGTAGGCAGCCCAAAACAAAAGCACTTGCAAAAGTAAAGAAAATCCCACGCAAATTGAAAAACCCTAAAAAAAAACTATCCGTCAACGTGGAAATAAAAAAAAGGATTTGCAAAGCTTCCTAGTTTAAATTTAAAACTGTCTCCCCCTCTCTATTAATTTTTGCATAAAAATATTTGAAATTTCAAACCCCATGGGTTTTTGTTTTGTAATCAAACGAAATTTCACGTCCAAAAAACAAAATGAAGTATAGTGTTTTTACCTTTTTTAAAAAAAAACGAAATGAAAAAGAAAAACGAAATAATACGTAGTTTTTGGGGAAAAAAAAATTTCATGTGCGAAAGGTAACCCGGCCCGGGTGAAAACTTCCCCCCCCCGCCTCGCAGAATCAGCTCGGGAAATTTTACCCCCACCTTTAAGTTTTTAAAAACGTTCGTACGTAAAATGTTAAAAAATATCGGCCATCCAACTCATATATATGCTCAAAAATTGAAGCCGCAATATTGGGGATATTTTCATGGACGGAAAAGTGCAAAAAATAGGCCCCTTTTGGGGCTTTTTCAGTTAGTTAGTTAGTTGGGGTTTTAGGGCACAAATCCCTCAAATGACTATTTATGATGTTATTATGCCAAAACTACTGTTTGAAGATATTTTAGAAAACATATTTTCGTGACCGCACAGTCATAAAGGGGCTATTACAACCAAAAAAGTATTTTTTTGCATATTCTAACACAAAATACCATTTAAAAAATTATATCTTGTAACTTTTATTTTACACGATATTTTAAATGTTTTTTTATCCTGAAATTTGCAAAAATTGGCGTTTTCGAGAATTTCTTTAAATCGGCTTAAAACTGCTTATGTTTTGTTCCAAATAGATACTAGAGCAAAGAACCAATCGAAAGTGGCCCTTTATAACATTGTGCTTTGAAACTGCGTGCAAAAATATACACGCAAAAATATGCATTCCAAAATTACACCCCTTCTTGGTTGTCAGCATACTTTGACCCGAACCTTTTGCCCAAATTACAAAACAATATATAGAGTATTTACAGAAATGGATGTCAAGTAGGTCCATAATGGCCCAATTGTTTTTGGATCAAAATCCTTTAAGATCACGTGGCATAAAAACTTCAAGGTGTTTTTTTGTTATGGGAGATTTTTGCCAATGCTAGCTCGAAAATTATTAAGTTTGACAATTTTTTTCGGGTCATGGTGGACCCAATAACTTTTCTATTACTTTATTAATAAATAACTAGTTAGAGTAAATGAAGTATGTTTTTTTTGTTTAGCGGTTGAATACCCCTTTAGAGGACACCATAAACTTTGGATTTTCCGTTGGTAAACTAAAATGAACCAAAACGATCCTGAATTCACAGCTGCTTGTCAAGGCAACTCCCCCAATATCACACCGGAAAAATTATCACTTACAACCCCAATTGAAGTGTAACGCACTATAAAAAATATAATAAGCTCTAAATACTCATGAGGATTTGTTCTATTATTTCTAGGGCCATTGATGTGAAGAGTACCAAGATCATGAGCCACCCCTCAGCCATATCATAAACATGTTCTTGAACTCCAAACATTCCCCTAGGTCTTGAAGCAGTAGAGTGTTGACACTTTATACAAAACAATACTTCCTTTTCCAAACTATTACCGCCACATTTTATTATTCAAAACATTTTCTTCAATCTTCGACGTCAACAAGCAATCCTCGTGTTTAGCTACTTGTTGCCTGTCAACATGGCTATACGCTCGAGATCCACGACTAGTCTGTCTTACAGTCAATGTTTCTTTACAGTCAATGTTTCTTTTTGACACCACCTCAACAGAAATTGCAAAAATTATTAGATCGTTAGGTAACAAACAATCTTCCGGACTAGACGATGTCTTCACTGCAATTTTATCAAAATGTTACAAATCCATTTCTATTCCCCTATCATTAATAATAAACAAATCATTTGAAACTGGTATTTTCCCTTCAAAGCTGAAAGAAGCTAAAGTTATTCCACTTTATAAGAAAAAGGGCTCTCTAAACGACCCAAACAACTTTCGCCCAATATCTCTTCTCTCTTCCTTTTCAAAAATCTTTGAAAAAGCCTTTTATGCCCGCTTAACCTCTTTTACATCCAAACACAACATATTATCACCAAGCCAACATGGTTTCCAAAAAGGTAAATCAACTACCACAGCTATTTTTTCACTTCTTTCAACTATCCACGATGCACTTGATAAAGGGACGTTCCCATAGGCATTTTTTTACGATCTTAGTAAAGCATTCGACACCATCGATCACTCTATCTTACTATGCAAATTAGAATCAATGGGAATCAGGGGCCAGGCCCACTCCTGGATCTCCTCTTACCTATCTGACCGGTCTCAAATAGTCGAAATCCGCAAACTCAAACTAACACCTACCACCCTTTCATTCTCAACCGCTGATCCTGAAAAGTGGTGTCCCACAAGGAACCATTCTTGGACCACCCTTCTTCCTCCTTTATGTCAACGATATGACAGAATGTTTCACCGCTGGTATACTAACACAATACCTCGATGATTTCAGCCATATACTCACAGCACAAAAAGGAAAATCTTTAGCGCCACTCTCACAAATGTTTAACGAACAAGCTTCCATAATGTCACAATACTGCAACAAAAACCTCCTTTCTCTTCAACCGTCAAGAACGGTGTATTTAAATTTCCACTTACAAGTAATTGGATACACCGAAAGCCTCCTCATTCGCATCTCATCTAAGAGCATTGCCTGCTCTGACGCCATCAAGTTCCTGGGTCTACATATGACTGAAACCCTTGATTGGATAGACCACATAGACGCTGTTTGCTCAAAGATAAAGAGTGGTTGTTCCTCCTCAGAAGAAAAAAGCCCTAGTCAACCACAACGTCCTTATTCTCATATACCATGCTCACATCCACTCACACATATCGTACGGACTTATTTTCTGGGGAAACTCGCCACAAGCTATAAGAGTTTTTACATTACAAAAACGGGCCATTCGAATTATAGTAGGAGCCTCTTGGCGTACCTCGTGTAGAAATATATTTCCTACCCAAAAAATCTTGACCTTAGCAAGTACTTTATACAACTTGCAGCAATCTTTATCAAATCAAACCCTCACCTCTTCAAATTAAACTCAACAATTCATGACCATGATACACGATCACAATCAAAAATTCATGTCCCAACTCACAATACAACGCGTTTCTCCAAAGGACCTCATTACCAATGTCTAACAATCTACAATCATCTACCACCAGAAATTAAAAACATACAATCACTAGACTCTTTCCAAATACACATTGAAATCATTTCTAATAGAGCATTGCTTCTACACAATCAATGAATACCTTCATCCAGCTGACTTTTAACTTAATTTAGTGCGCCCGGACATACAAATACCCCATCCATAGCTTTACACTCAACTTTCCTTCACATTCCTGACACTTGTACGTATGAACATGAATATAATTGAAAATGATGCAATTCAAGACAAAAATAAGTACCTATTATGTATAGAAATAGAAGGGAAGATATAATGAAATGTATATTTTTATGTTAATTTTATAAGTTTACAATGTATGTATTATTCTTAACCATAGGCTAGGCTATTCACTTTCTCCATTAAGAGTTATACTTGTGCAATGTACCAGTCAAGGTGAATAAATTATTATTATTATTATTATTATTATTATTATTATCTTCCATCAACTTTGACCCAACCGAAGCAATATTCACTATAGGTCAAGGCATACCAACTTTATGGAAACGTTTGGAATGTATGATCTTAGAACCGCTAGAAGTCACTTATAGTCGGGAGAAGAAGCGGAGAATATAGGCAAAAAGTTGACGTATTTTATTATCTGTGTCACTTATTGCCTAATAAGGCCACCACTAAAATTGATCCTTAAAAGCATATCAATCAAACTGACTTTGTTGTCTGGGAGTGTATAGATCAATTTTAGTGGTGGCGTTAAAATGGGGTCAAATAGAGTGTCCTTCAGTGTAATTCGATTTTTTGGTAAGAATTCTAAAAATGCTAAAAGTTTGGAAATAATGAAATAATTTAGGATTTCGTTAAAACGAAATAATTTTGTTTTTTTTACCATTCATAGTACATTATTTGAATTATCTTCAATCCAGAGTTGTATATTTTAGATCCAAGTTAAGAGGAGTCAAGAAACAAAGTACCAAAAAATCTAAAATCTGTACTCTTCCTACTGTAAAATATAAAAATCGATTTCAATTTTTATTGAGTCAAAATAAAAGTTTATTTTAATGATGATGACCAACCTGTTCGGTTTGCTCAATTGATGCCTCTGTGGGCAGTGGATGCAGGATGCGGCCGTGAGAACCCACATCTGACTGATGACGGTGCCGACGCATTGACCTTGGAAGTGAAGGGTCTTCTTCAGTGGCTCCCAGGAGTCCGCGAAGATTCCCGTCGTGCAAAGGGGAACGGTAGACTTCATCATCCCCGCACCTCTGGTCATTTTGACAATTTTGGTACCCTTAAAAATCCTCGAGCTGATTGGGTCGTCATTCCTCCCTGTGAAAATTGAAAAATTAAAGATGCAATATCAATAATACGTCACCTCCTTGTCAAGAGTATGTGTAATCTATAACAAAATATCTGATTCCCAAATCGTCCAGTTTTTAGGTTTTATGTCTACAAAAAAGTACGTTATGAAATTTATTTTAGCTTGAGTATACCATAACCAAAGTATGGGTGGGTGGGAAATAGATTCCTCTCTCACCTGCTTCTAAGGAAACATTCCCCTCCTTCAACCCTGATGTGGCCACATGTCTCGCAGCGTAGCCGCCAACCAAGACTTGAACCAGTACAAGCAAAACCTTCAGTGGCGACATCGTCTGTGTTCGTTAGATATCACCCCCAGCAAACACTGGAAGGAATTAGAAAATGTGAGTGTGGACTTAACAGTTTAATTCAATCGTTCTCTAGCGCGACCTAACTTGTAGTGAAATGAAACGAACATCAATGGAACAAGAAAAAATTGAACGATATACCTTCAAAACTATGCAATAAGAAACGAGAAAACATAACTTTTTAAACGATGTTAAAAATCAGAAATAGGACAAAATATCAAACTATCATAGAAGATGATGAATCTGCATAATCATTGGCTTATTGGGTGGCCATAAAAGGGCTGTGGGG